>JAZKJV010011888.1:0-310008 GCA_037367405.1 Ottelia alismoides | reverse complement strand
TCATTGACCCCACAACCTACATTGACCCCTTAAAACTCCATAACTGTCTTCCTAAAGCCATCGTCCAACAACCAGATCCTCTTAAACATGAACATAGAACGAGGGAGTCACCCCTCACTCAACTCCCAGCAAGCATGTGTATCAGACCTAGTTCTGAAGAGGACTCGTGATGAAGAGAGAGGGAACATCTCCAACATCTCCGTAGAAGCTAAAAAACAATCCTAGGGTAACCCGGCATACCCCTGCTCTATCCCTGCATATTCTTGATTATGCAGTTTATTACTTTGTACTTTCACATACATGGACTTAGCTTACATGATAAGAATAAGAGCTCGTTCGGTTGCCAGGTTACCTTGGGGTAACCTGCATATCCCCTGCTCTATCCCTACATTCTTGGGTTGGAATTAGTTGTATGGACCGCATACAATTTCCTTGTTATAATATTTTTTAACCACGTTCAAATAACAATAACATAAAAATAGTATAATAATTAAAAAGTCAATATAAAATAATCAATGTCACATCACATTTATCATTCTAACCCTCCTAACCATCCAAAATAGTTACTATTCACTGGAGGTTACTCCAACCCAATTATCAAACAAGCCTAAGGGATATACCTATAACCCTAAGTAATTTCATATTTACATACATATCCATGAATAATCACGAATTGTATCCAAAACCCCAAATTTGATAATTTTACCCCTTGAACAAAATCACATTTCCAAAAGATGTCATCCATCTTCCTCAACTTAGACAACCAGAGCATTGCCTTAGCATTCTCTTCTTTTTGATCATGTGCACATCAGAGCTTGCTAAGGACGTGCGAAGATGACAATGGACAATGGAGGGGGCAAGTATGGGGTTGAAGGGGAGAATGATGGGCTTGGAGGAAGGGGCAGAGGACCGAGGGGGAGGGGGCTGGAGGGAGTAGAAGGGGTTGAGTGTACTAGAGGGGGTAGAGAAGAGGACAAATGGGGCTGGAATAGGGGCGACATAGGGGGTGGAGGAGGGGGCCGAAGGTGCTGGAGGAGGGGCTAGAGGTGAACAGTGGAAGGGATGGAGAGCGGGTGCAAGGAGGGGCTGGAGGAGGAGGCAAAATGGGCTAGAAGAGGGGTGGCAGAGGGGATTAAAGGTGTTAGGAGCCTGTAAGAGGGGTTGGAGGCATGGTTTGAAAAATCTCACCTCGAGGCGGGGCAGCAAAAACCATTCTGAGGAGAGCACCTCAGCCTGCTTCCGTGAGGTGGGCGCCTCGACTAGCGAGGCGAGGTGAGGTTGAGGCATAATTTGAGGCGAACTAATGAGGCATTGTGAGGATTAGTAGATCACTTATAACTCCTTTTCCTTCGACAAAAGCCATCCGAGCCTTCCAACGAGAAACCCTAACCAGACCTCATCGCCCCAAGTTCAACTGTTGCATCGCTGACTCGTCAGCATCGCCAAGCTTCCCATGGTCTCTTCTCCGGTACCGCACAGCGCACAACACCCACTCCATCACCTCCAACTTCTTGGAAAAACCCCGCAAGGCTGATGCGCCTCCACCCTACAATCAACGGTAAGAATTTTTCCTTTTTATATGTTTTTACTTAACTTTATTAAATAGTATGAATCATTTGAATTGATATCAATGAATAACCTTGAAAATTTTAAGTTATGTTAAATAAATTTTGTAATCTCCTTAAATCAGAAGATTCAGAACAATGATTGTGAGTCTGTTTGTGGACCTGTGGATGTGATTTGAACTGATACCTAAATAAACTTAGTAATGTTTTAGCAAATAGTATGCAAATGTTATTAAATCAGATGAGTCTAATTCCTTAAATTGGTTTTGTAATTTCCTTATTAAATTTGATTATCTGAGTCCTTTTTAATAAAAATTTTAGGTAAATTGTCGTAATTTTATTTAGTTGTGTACCAACTTAAACAACTTATTTGGTAGTATGATGGTTGTTTCTTTCAAAAAAATGTATGATGGTTGTTTACATTTGTTACCCAAAATTTAGAGATGACGGAGGTCAAGTAAAGGCCAAAAGAATTCCAAAGGAGATCAGAATGATCCCACATGAACATATTGTGTTCAACTTGAGATGGACGAGTGTATGTCCAATGCAATTTTTTGTGGTAAGAGGATTACCGGTGGAGTCACTAGACTCATGCACCCATCTCGCGAAGACCAGAAAAAATGTGAAAGGTTGTGCACAAGTTCACATTGAGTGTTGAATGAAATGAGCAGGAGCATATGTCAATGAGCAGGAGCCTCCACAGCGTTCAAAATCTTGATTAGGAATTTATGATAAGGCTAAGCTACCTCTTAGTACTCCTTTGGTTTTGAACTATTGGACATGTATTAGAAGTAGAATATTCGAACTTATATCATGTTTTGTAACCATTTTAAACTTGTCTTAAACTTTTAGACTTTTACATTAACACAAGCAGTCTTATGGGTTAATGCTTTTGAACATTGGCAACTTATTCAATAACATTGGAATGCTAGGGCGAAGGGGAAGGATGTGTGGATTGAGGAAGGAAGAGGGGATTAGAGGAAGGGGGTTTCTTTTCTTTTTTACTTTATATCATGACCATTGGATTGAAGATGGGTTAGATTAACTTGATGACCTAGTTGAGTTAATTGATTAAACTAACAAAGTGTTATGGATGTGAGACGGAGTGACTATTCGATGTTTCTTGTTGTAACTCGTGTTTATCGGAGGCTATGTACGTAAATACAAAACTATTCAGTGTTATAGTTGTAAATATCCTTAGGAATAAAAACACTTTTCAAATACTAGCAAGCCATTTTTTTCACAAATAAAACTTGAAGTAGATGCAAGTATTTCCTAATCTCATCTTTGAAAAAATTGATCAGAGAGAGATCTTTGATTCCATCCTGTAGCCGATAAGGGAGAAAATAAAGACCTTGGATCCCACCTTTATCTTGATTGATCAAGTTTGATGTATAACTTCTTTATATGATCGCAATAGATGGTATCTATGGCATCTTTCCAATTATTATTGCATGACATCAGGGTTTTTTCCTCGTCGTTCTTCCCACCTTCAAGCAGTGAATATTTCCTGAACTACCATTTTGACAATAAATAAGTATATCACTATATCGTATTGTATTGTGTATGTTATCTTTCTGGACATTAATTTCTGAAATTCTTTCAGTCCAGACCATCTCGTACATCCACCGAAGAAGAGATCACATAGGTTTTGATATCAGATATCTTATCGACGCTATGTAAAAAAAATGGTAAACTTCGGTCACATTCCATCCGAATCGAACAACATTTGTAAAGGAAGACCTCATATCTGCATTTCGCTTCAAATTTCGGTCCCACGTAAAAATCAAATTTTTAACAAAATTTCAGCTATATTTCGTGAAATCTGAAACCATGCAGTTGCACCCCCCCCCCCCCCCCTCAACATCTTATCTTTCAGCTCTATCTTTCACATAGAGACACACTAAAGAAAAACCCTAATCAAATCAACACATTTTTGATCGCCCCCGAACCATCAAAACGCCAAATCTCCGGGAAGAGCATGGAGATCCCTGGCACACGACTACGAGATCGAATCCATAAGGGGAAGACAAGAAGTGGAATTTGGATACCTCATACAAGCTCTTCTCCTTCTCTTCTGAGCCGTCGTGGATTTCCGCATCATCATCCTCGTTTGTGATCTCGGCCACCCTAGTTTTGCCCTTCCTCCCCATTGGCGAGCGAGGATGGGGTTTGCTGGTGGCGGAGATTTTTGAAAACGGGTGTTATAGGCGGGGAACTGTAACCGGGGATAGTTGAGCACGGAGTGGTATTGTTTGGAGGCGGGTAACAAATGTGATGGGCGGGAATGAACCTCTCTGACCCCCGTCGCTGGGCTCGGATTGAACATGGGATGGCCGTCTGATTGACTTGAGGCTGGATCGCTATCGACGGCAACAAATTGATCTTGTGAACATGGAAAAAGATCAGCCGGTTTCGGATCTGCTAGCTTTGGTTCGTTGAGGTTTTTATCCGGGAGTTTTTTTTAAGTGGCATGCGTTGGATACTTAAATAAAAGGCATTTTATCTAAGGATATTTATACAAATAATCTTGAATAATTACTTCAAGAACTCTTGATAATTTATAATTACATGAGTAACCTCGAATAAGTGCTCTGTCTTACATCCATCTCTCTGTTATTTTAGTCAATTAACTCAACCAGACCTAAAGTTAATCTAACCAGTCTTAGATCCAATGATTATAATTAAAAGAAAAAAAGGAAAAAAACACTTATCTTCCTCCTCTCTCCCCCCTCCCCCCCCCCCCACACACACACACTTCGTCGACTACCATCCCCTCGGCCTCCGCCTCCAGCAACCCCCTCGTCCTCCCAACGCCCCCACCCCCTGCATCGACCACCTCCTCCAACAGCCCCCTCCGCCTTCCAATGCCCCCCCCTGTGCCGACCACCTCCCCCCTCTGCCTCCCAGCATCCTCTACACCCCTGCGCCAACCATCTCAACCTCCGCCTCCCAGCGCCCCCCCCCCCCAACCCCGTGCCGACCACCTCCCCTTCCTCCTCGACCCCCTCCCCAAAAAAGAAAAGCAAAGTCCTGCTCTCCACCCCCAGGACAACATGGATGTCTCTCTAGGGATGATACTATGGCGCAGTGCAGCAGCTGCGGGGAGGCATCGGTGATCACGGACCCCTCCTATGGCTTCCCTGTGTGCACCTCGTGTGACGTCCTCCAGTCCACTCAACTCCTACACCACCAGTCCTTCGACTCTGTCGGTCGCGCCCACGGCTTCCTCATCCGCTCCGAGCTCTCCTACCGCGAGTCCAAGCTCCTTCGAGCCCAACAAATCATCAATGATATCTTCTCCCGCTTTGGCCTCCTCCCACTCCACCCTCGTCTCCCGCGTGGTCTCCGACGTCACCAATGACGAGTTTGGTACCGAAGATTGGTTCGACATCCTCGTCACCGCCTGCTCCCACATCGTCATGCAGTGTGGACCTGAAGGACGTTGCCAAGGAGATGTATGCGACAGTCAGGACGATGCAGTTGAGGAGGAAGTAGATCGAGGAATAAGAATGAGTATTAAGAACAATTTTATCTTTTTTAACGGAAACCATCAAATATAACGGGCTCCCAAATGGAACATAACACATGATTATGTCGTGTAAGAGTTAAACATTATTCAGGGTTACTCATGTAATTATGAATTATTGAGGGTTCTTGGGGTGATTACGAAACTACTCAGGGTTATGGGTGTACATATCCCTTTTATCTATTGTTTCCCTTTAGATTTCTGCAATTTTAGTTATGCCCCTCCCTTTTTTGAAATATCAGTTGTGCACGACTTTTTCCACTATTATCACTTGTGCCCCTTCATGAGTTTGGCCATCAATAAATTGAATTATACAACGGTTCATTCAAAGCAAGGTGTAGTTAAGAGTGGCAGTACTGTCCAAACACACCTTCTCCCCTTCTCCCCTAATCCCTCACTGTAGATTGTAGCCAAAGAGGGCGAAAGAGAGCCTGATTCCGATCAATGGAGCAAGGGATGCTCTTCAATAGTGCTTCGGCAATGGAGCAGCTGTGAAGAGGCATGATGGCTATTACATAAAAGGCCATGCTCTGTGGGGATCCCTATCATGACAGTCTAATGACGAAGCAACTAAGATTGGGCTCGTCATCCAATGCTGTTGCGAGAGCGTATTTGTAAAGAGAGAGGGGAATGACGCAGCTGGCAATCAGACAACGGGTGGTTGGCGGTGGATACCGAGGGTTACAGAGAAGCTTGTCATGCAAAGTGGCAACGCTGCTCAAAGCTGTGACAGTTAGAGGAGCCTACAGTAATGCTTTTCGACGGTGATTATGTTCAACAGCAGGGTGCAGCCTGTCGTCATTTAATTTGCTGGAGGTGAAGGGAGAGAAGCCCCAATGGTTGGGTTCCTTTTCGGTATTTGGGGGAGAAGCCCCAAATTTTGTTATCCCCTAGTTTCGATGGAGTTCTCATTTCAAGTGAGTTGTTGACGCAATGTTAAGGGAGAAGCAAAAGTGTAACGGCCTGATGGTTTGAAAACAAAATTTCAAAATGCTTTATCTTAGATTTAATGGGTTTAATTAATATATTAAATCCTCTTATTTTTCATCTTTAAAACCCCAAGGGCTCTTCCCTTCACGTCACCTCATTTTGTCTTTTTGAGAGAGTTAAAGAGGGGGAGAGAGAGAGGGTTTCTTACCGGGATTTTTTTTAATAATTATTAAAAAAATCGTATTTAATTAAATAAACATGAAGAAAAAAATTAAAAAATAGGCATTGATCGGCACCTCAGGTGCCGATTTGGGGCGCCCCCTCCAAATCGGCACCTGAGGTGCCGATTTGGGCAGAGGCGCCAAATCGGCACCTGAGGTGCCGATTTGAAATGGACATTTTACAAAACACAACCCCTTATCACTGTAATTCCATTTCAGAATACTACAAATTATTATTATGTTCATTACATGTGTATAATTTAAAAATATTTTGAGAAATTATGTAAATAATTTTATAAAATAATATTCTAGAATTATATTTATGTTCCTTTGAGGACATTTGAGGAACTATGCAAATAATTATAAAAAAGAAAATAAAATTAATTGGCTATCAATATTTTCCTTCATCACAATATTTTTGATCTATCAGCAGAGCTTCGTTGTCTCATCTTCTTCCCGATAACGTTATTGTAAAATGTTAAGTATATCTCTATTTTTTTATTATATTCTTCATTATTGATACATACTTGGAATATTTATGATTGACATATCAACAATATTATAGTAAATATGAAGAAATTGAGAGTTTGAACAACATCATTTACCATTGATATAGGTGAACTCAACAAGGTACAACTTGACATGAATTAATTTAAAAAAATTACAAGTATTTTATTACAATCATAAGAGAAGAAATATGAGTTTACAAATAATAAGAAAAAAATTTACAAAAACTTAAAGTTTCCATATCTTCATAAACCCCTTCAGACCTCCTCCTCCACCTCCTGCTCCACCTCCCTTGTCGTTTCCTTTCCCTCCATCTCCCAGTTTTTTGTGAGTCTCCTCATGTGTTGTCTTCTTCTTCTTCTACTTGGACATTTGTTCTGAATGCGTTGGAACGTGCCCTGGAGGATGCGGTCTAGCTGATGACTTCCATGGTGGTTCGATTGTTTGTGATTCCATGGCGGTTCGTACGCTTGTTGAATGGCGAGGTGGCTCTGATGGAGGAGGCTCAGTGATCCTTACTACGGGAGAAGGTCTTCGAGGCAGCTCCGGACGTTGTTGTGGTATCGTGGACATACCAAACAACTGTCTATCAAAATCAGTTACCTCCATTTGCCGAACACTATCAAATATCTGCGACTGCAAATCTCCTGAACTATATTGGGTAGACGGTATGAGCTGAGAAGGTCCAGAGTCAAATTGACTCGAAGGTCCCACAAGCGATGGTCCTACAAGATTGAGACATTTTCATTGTTATAAGTATAAAATTTAAACGTAAGTATTGAAATGAGTTCGTATATTCTATAATATATTTATACCTGAACCTCTAAATCTGGTTTCACCGATTTGAGACCCTCTAAAGCCATACTCGATATAGGTCATACCTGAAAGATGTTAATTACATTATATGTCACATAAATTACTTAATAAATTAAGTACAATTTACCTGTAGATACGAATCCAGGTTGAATTGGTAGAACTTCCTGCCTGCTGTATCCCTGACTCGAAGGACCAGCAAATGATGATCCTGCAAATTACGATTGACTGAAAGCTTCTCCATATCCTGCAAGAATGAGATGTTCATCTTTTAGAAAATATTACATAAGATAAAAATTAGTTATTTTATTTAGTCATTTTATTACCTGAAGCTCCAAATCCGGTTTGGTCATATTGAGATGCGAGTCCTTGATGACCTGATGAGTACCCTTGCCCGTCATATCCCGCAGACGTCATTCCTGAGGTGCCAAATATTGACTCCTCCATTGTCTGACCTTGAGAAAATGCCCGCTCACCAAGTCCTGCTATATTTTATGAGGAGCTGTATTTATATGTCTAAAAATCGATATATGAATAAGAGTTGACTATACATAAATAAATAACTAAAACCTGAAGTAGCAAACGTCGGTGGTGGTTGCGTCCCCTCCCCACCATATTCCGTGTACTCCCTTCCTGTACAATTTACAACATTTAATTTTATAAATTCACGATTTTAAGATAAAAAATTTGTTTACATTTGTAAGAAAGAAATCACAAAACCTGATGCTCCAGAAGTATGATGCTCCTGTGATGGCATGAATTGTTGATGCTCATACTGATGGAAGGGATACATCAAGGAGAACATGTTGAGTGTTTCATCGAACATGTTAATTGTATTTTCGACCGTTGTCCTCATGTTGGTAGGTAAGTCCGTCGATCGTCTAAGTTGTTCCATACTGTTTCTTCCTTGTACAATTGTATCCACCTAATCCATTTACAAATATAATAAGAATAATTTAAAAGAATCTCAGTAGAATAAATAGACTTCTTGAACATACCAGACGTCGTTCCATTGGTCCGTGTGGTCGGTAAGCTACTACAGGAGGAGGAATCTGTGTTTGGAACCATCTTCTGGTTATATTCCAATACCATTGCATATAAATATCGGTATTGCATTCCGGGTGCTCATGAACAACTGCGGCTTCTCTGTCCTCCCAACGTTCCACGTACAGTCGATGTATAGTAGCCCAGTTTAGGATGTCCCCACTTCGGGTTTTGTTTCGTCTAGATACAGCGTTTATCCTCTCCACGGAAAGAGGAATGTGCTGACGCATCCCAAATTGTTGCATCACACGATCAGGTAGGTGCATCACTACAAGATCGTAGCAAATAAGTGGAACTCGACTCATCCATACAGGCTGACCACTTCTGCAGATAGGATGCAGTTGTGATATCTTAACTTCAGCGTATGGTGTCCAAATCATCTGTATTTTAGTAAAAAAAATTAGATATTGTGGATTGCAATAATTTAAAATTAAGATGAGCATTAAAGTTTTTTACCTGATGAGGTTCTTGTGTATCGAACTCGTTGCGATAGAATGCTAATGTTGCCGTATGCACGTTCTCTTTAAAGCTGCGCACTCCTATCCACTTCAACGCTAATGAACCTCCAGTTATCTGAGCACCAGCACGTACTATCGGCCGTCCAATATGTACATGCTCCCATGCCCAAACCTGTAATTGAAAATATTAGAAGATGCAAATAAACCAAATTGATACATGTAGGGGTACTCTACATACCTGTAAAATTGAGAAAAACCCATATATCCTAGACGTGCCGATCTTTGCACCCCTATCGAGTTCTAAATACATATGTGCCAAAGCAGCAGCATCCCAAGCCAGTTGAGCACATTCTTGCAGTTCACGTAAGTGTAATAGGTACCTAAGAAATTAATTAAACCTAAGAATACAAAAACAGTTAATAATGTAATACAATCAATCATTAACGCATACCTTAGAGGCACCATATCCCCACTGCTGTCTGCAAGTACATTACATCCTATATGATAAAAAATTAGTGCTCTAACCACACGGGTCGCTTGTTGTTCGTCATCAATACCTTGCAACAGATGTTCTGTCTTAAAGAAGACGTCGCGTATCCAAGACGACTTCACCTTTCCACTCTTTATCCGAGTGGGTACTACTCCTAACAAACTCATGCACTCTGCATCCCATCCACCAGACGGAGAATCCGGACCAGTTACAGGTAGACCATCAACTCTTAAATCACTAATTAATCCCATATCTTGAAGAGTAATAGTAGCCTCTCCTAAGCGTAGGTGAAATGTGTGTGTCTCAGGTCTCCATCTCTCCAGTAAGCTGGTCAATAATGATGGATCCATTTGAACTCTTCTCATGTTTACCACACATGAAAAACCCGACGCTTCTATTAATCGTTCTACTACGCCACTCTTCTTGTCAGAAATAGAGTTCAATAACTCATTATGCTCTACAAATCGAATCTGTAAAATATATTGAATAAAAAATAAGAAACCGTATTACCGAACTAGTAAATTTTAAAAATTATAAAAAATACTTACCGAACTAGTGGGTTGCGCTGATCGATGGTCATTCTGCATATACAATACTGAGGTATCTACTGGTCCAGGAAGCCTATCCATCTGTGCCATCTACAGTAATAAATACAAATGTCATCAAAAAATAACTATAAATATGTAAATAAAATGATATATTAACAATGAAATTAAATTACCCTTATAAATGCAAGTGTTCCTATCTTCTGCGTGGACAACTTAATCTATTATGTCCTGGTTGCTTGCAGATTTTACATAACTTCGGTCGGACGCACACTTCGTCCATTTCATTTCTAATTCTTCCCTGCACAGGTCTCCCGACATTTCTCTTTCCCATTTTTGGAGGTAACATAACAGTAGCATCTTCTTCTCCCCAATAACGTCTATCAGGTATGGGATGAAAGTAGAAGTTGTATGCCTGACGGTAATAATCGCTGGAGAAGTACTGCAAACATAAATCGTAGTTATCTACATGAGTATGAGTATTTGCAGCTGCGGCAATAACATGTGGACATACGAAGTGTTTCATCTGCATGAACCCGCACATGCACTCACTTTCTCGGCCATTTAGATTGACTTCATGTGCAAATCCATCACGATCGCGGACTTGAAATTGAGTTAACGAAAATCTTTCAATGTGACATGCTCTTACCTCCCTGGTTTGTTTCTCTAACAACTCCTCATATTTCTTAGTCAAATATGTAGTCATTCCTTTTGACTCCTCACGACGATCATTGAAATAGCCGTTATTCTAAGGAATACTGTTAGAATGAGAGAAATAATTGGCAAACCACGTGCTCCTCTAAAGGCTCCGTTAAAACTTTCAGATAAGTTGGTTGTCATATGTCCATAACGATGTCCATCATCTAAACTTAATGCCCAATATCTCTGATCGCCATTATCCTGAGATACGATCCACTCGAAAGCACTTCTATCTAGAATGAAAATTTCACGCATCATGCTGTTGAACTTGTTCTGACATGGTTCTTGTCCAGCAGCGTAGAATCGACTTAGAACTGGAAGATTTCTATGACCAGCTCTCTGCATGTTTGCACGCATGTGTCTGAGACAATGACGATGTGTGAATCCCTCTTCCGGTGGAAATAAACTACGTACAGTATTCTGTAGACCAGGAAATCGATCACTTATAAAACAAATATCCCGACGATCGATAATTTGTTTTAATAAATTCAAAAACCAGCTCCATGCCGAAATATTCTCGTTCTTTTCGGCAACTGCAAATGCCAACGGAAAAAGGCCATTGTTGGCGTCAATTGCTGTGGCTACGTACATGTGACCAGCGTATCTTCCGTATAGATGGGTTCCGTCAATAGACAAAACAGGTCGACAAAATCTAAACACTCTACGACACGCTGCAAACGCTACGAACACTCTCTGAAAATGTATAGTGCTGTCGTTTTGGCCTTCTACTATCTTGAACCATGTATATGTGCCAGGGTTATGTCATTCTAAAGCACGAATGAATCTCCAGAGATCACGATATGAGTCAACCTCATTTCCATAAACCACATCCATTGCACGACGTCTAGCATTCCAAGCTGTCATGTAGTTGATTTCAGTTTTCAACTCCTCCTTTATCTTGTACATTATTGCTCCTGGGGTCATACTAACTTTTGCTTTAAAGGAAGATAAAATATACTGCGCTACAAAAACAGAAGTGCACTGGCGATGTTTCACCAAAAGGACTGGATTTCTGCATGTATGCTTTCCCCTATATCCTGAAACTTACCAATCTCCTCGAGATTTCCTCTCTGATGCATGCAAACGCCATCCACAGTTTTCATAAATACAAACAACAGTGAAAATCTGCTTGTTTGATGCTTTGGGTTTATATTGCACATGATTTTCCATGCTCCATTTCTGTAAATCGTACTGTAGATCCCTTTTCGACTTATAACTCCTACCTAACCAATAACTTAGTCCGGAATCATCGGTGTATTCTGATTGACTCTCTACAAATACTACATCTTCTGCCTCTGCAATTTCATGATCGAAAACGTGAGGCAACTCCTCCATCGGTTCTTCTTCAGCATCATCGTTATTAGCAGAATATGAGTTCCCCCTTTCCTCATTACCTACGGCTAGAACTAGCGAACCATATCCAAAATCATGACAAGTATTACCACCAATATTTTCTTCTAATGTTTGACTATCATTTTCTGTCTCGTCATTTTCGGACTCCTCATTTTCTTCGGATATTTCCGTCACTAAATCATCTTCTACATTTAGTTGTGATGACCCTTCGATATCCTCAAAAATGGTCTCATTTGTTGGGCTGATTAATTTAAATCTTTGTTAGTTTAAATATAAATGGTGAAATTATTCTATAATTTGAATGTAATTAATTTTACCTCGAAGATGACGGCATATTTTCCATACTAAAGGGAGTAGCTTGTACAAAAAGATGGATAAATCTCACATCGACAATTGAACTCAACATTGCAAATGTTGATTCATCATCGTCAATCGGTACTGCAAAGAAAGTGGATCCCTCATACAACCACTTACAAGTTAATGTAAGTACATACTGGTCGAGCGGGAGATTAGTAACTTCAGAGACTCGAGACAGTAAGCCAATGTATGTTAATTGGTATGGTAATGTAACCATCCGTTTCTTGCCCCCAATATATTCTACGTGGTCATCAGATACATCAATCGATCCTCCCCAATATATTAAGACATGAGCGGTGTTGGAGGCCATCTATACGAATAAAATAATGATTTAATTAGTTTAATTACACAAAACAATTACTTAATAATCGGCTGTAACAATTAGATTAATTAACATTTCAGTCAGATGTTGTCTTTAATAATCGATAATTTAATTGATATACTAATCACTCAGAAATGGAATCCAAAAGTCCGGTCTTGGGGGCTCATCGGTGCTCACCACAGTGAGTCCTGCCAGCGTTGTATAGAGATCCTCTCGGCGCTCGATTCCAAATCAAAATGACAGTAATTTCAACAAGAATATGTGCACTTTTACATCTAAATGAATGAAATGCTAATGTAATGTCTACTGTCCCCTATTTAATTAATTTCGATTTTTTTAATAATTATTACAAAAATATCCTAATAAAATGTCTACTGTCCACTACTTAATTAATTTCAATTATTTAATAATTACAACAAAAATCTCCTAATAAAATGTCTACTGTCCCCTACTTAATTGATTTCGATTTTTTTAATAACTGTTACAAAAATCTCTTCTTAAAATGTCTAATCTGAGTGACATTAACAAAAAAAATATTACATTTAAAATTACTATTTTTAAACTGAGTATCAATTTTGCATCTAATTACTTGTTAAATTTAAAAAAAATCCTAAGTAAAATTACCTGAAAGATGCGTGTCTTCTACAAGAAATGTTATCCAAAAGATAATAATATAATCCGATATCCGATGTATATAGCGTCCTCACTGATAAAACCCTGCAAAAAACGCACAACAAAATCTACAAAAAAATATCTTATTCTTACTTGAATAAGATTAGGCGATCGAGAGAAGCAATCCCACTTCAGAAATCAGAATGAGTGAAATAAGAGAGGATGAAGAAGAGGAGATGATGAAGAAGGAGAGGAGGAAATTGTGAGAAGAATGGAATGAGGGGGGGTATATAACAAATGGGGAGGAGGGGACCGTTGGCAAATTTCCAACGGCCCTCTCCCAAATCGGCACCTGAGGTGCCGATTTGGGCATAGCCGTTGGCGCGCCTCCCAAATCGGCACCTGAGGTGCCGATTTGGAGTTGAGGCCAACGGGCATCGCCCAAATCGGCACCTCAGGTGCCGATTTGGAGGGGGCGCCCCAAATCGGCACCTGAGGTGCCGATCAATGCCTATTTTTTTTATTTTTTCTTCATGTTTATTTAATTAAATACGATTTTTTTAATAATTATTTAAAAAATCCCTTTCTTACCGGCATCCCTCTTCATCGTAGGAGAAGATGACATCGAATCCGAGGAGGAGAACGCGGATCCATGATCGAAAGGAGGCGCAACGACCACATCGGGTAGAGATAAGCTTGGATCGAGGTATGTATCGGGTTAGGATCACGATTTTTTTATATAAATGTATGTATCGGCTTTAGGTTTTTGATTTCTAAACGTATGTATCAGTCTATGATTTCGTTCGAATATAGAATACTTTTGAAATAGATCTTAAGGTGTGGGTCAATTCGTATACGCGTATGAATTTTATTGCGTTTGGAAAAAGACCTTTATTGTAGGTTTATAATATTTGAGATATTGCATATATAGTGCGAGATAACCATTAGATCTGAACTATCCGTCAATGATCCACTCTGGAAAGTTTTTCTGGAATTCAACTATTGGTTTATCAGATCATGATGTTGCCATTAAGGATATTAATCTTAAGTTTCATACAAAAAATCCTTTTTATGTATGGCGTGCGCATGGTTCTCAAGCAGTTCCTCGTTTCTGATTTGCGAACAAACTTCACGGATAAAAATTATTACATAATTAGATTGTTAATAATATCATTAAATTGATTATTTTCAACACATTTCAACTGCTATGTATAATTAACCATGTATACTCATGTTCTATGGCCATAAATAAATGTTTATTTATACGTTTTGACATTCCTACAGTCCTTATGTGCAAAAGGTATTAATATTAATGAGTTTGTCATTAATCATAACCTTACAAGAGACAGGATTAGAGTTGGTGGGCTGTGAATATCAAAAAGATAAGTTATACATATTAATCAAGAGTTTTTCATGGATCTTTGTTAAATGAAAGGATAAACCGTATGCATATCTAATATACATATAGGTGTATGTATCGATGGATTTGGAAAACTTGATTGTACCCTCTATAAATTAAACATTATAAGAATAGTGTACCCTGTGTGCCACTCATAACTTTTTTATAAAAATTCCATAGGAAGAATTTGGTACTTTGTGAAGTATCGTATATTTATAAATTGATGGGAGATTCCATAATTATTGTCTTCCAAAAGTAGTGATAAGTTGTAACAGCAAATCCGCATGTATGGGCTGGTTAATACCAAACTATGAGACGAACGAGGGAAAAAAAGGAATACAAAAGCAGATATATAATTTTATCAGAAGAGTTAATCAAGATTAAGGCACAGACTCATAAGGAGTCACATGGTCGACCGCAGGGGGTCGTATTAGCTGCAAGGGGCAACACCGCAAGGGGCATATGGTTGCAAGGAACCATGGAGGCAAAAGCTAAGTCCTCTATAGTTGTAGCTACACTGTCATGTCATGCCATAGACCGCAAGTGCCAGCGATTAAAAATGTATATACGTAAATGAATGTTGTGCAAGAAAATGGTTTATAAAGGAAAAACCATCATGAAAAATGCAAGGAATGGTTTAATAAGAGAATGAACCATCGCATTTTATGCTAAAATTGGTTTAAGAAAGTTAAACCATCAAAGTCATGGGGGCTAATATGTAAAGTGGTTTATATGTTTTATAAGTATGTAAATTGCCTAGTATTTTATGAATTATACCCACAAGTAGAAATAAATGTTTGTCATGACTACTTATGCAATTTACCTACTTTACATGTATACCCATGTTTATGAAAGAAGCCAAACTAAACATGATAGGGATCGAACTTAGACATGCATGAGAGTTATCTAGGCACGAAATGATTTGTATACATGAAAATCCAAGTATATATTTTTTTAAACGGATCAAGGACCGTTAGAATACCCATGCATGGACCCCGATACATACTGGGCATTAGGCTCATACAAATTATGTTGTTTTTCAGGTGAAGAACTTGCTTGATTGCATTTTCTAGATCGTGCTTCGGACTCACTGAGATTCCTGACTTGGTACGATCTAGCATGTGAAGATCTAGCGGATATCTATATGCCCACAGGAACTACCGAGATGCTATGTTAATTTCCAGAATAGTTTTTTTTATTTTTCCCAGTTTAGAGTTGTAATAATGGAACTCTAGTTTGAATGGATATTTATGGAATGGATATTATTTTCTCTGCTCATTATGTGCCATTTGTTGATATTTTGGTAACGGGTCGGTCGTGCGATCAACTGTCGCTTGCTTCCGCCGATTGTCACGATCCGTTCCGTTACAAATGGTATAAGAGCTAGAGTTCCTCTGGGTATAGGATATCCACAATTCTTAGCGATCTAAGAATTATAGATAGAGAGATTTATAATCATAACTCATTGATTTTGCCAATTTTTGAATCAGATGGCTCCTCGATGTGCTATTGAAGCCATTGGAGACCGTGACTCATCGACGAGCCAAGAGGCTGTCATGGGTATGCAGAGGCAGATGCTGGAGTTGATGACGCTAATGACCCAGCAACAGAAGAGTCAGACATCCAACTCGGGTGGACTGACTCTAAAGACCTTCATCCAGCACGATCCGCCCACTTTCAAGGGTGAGCATGAGCCGGAAAAAGCCGAACATTGGCTAAGAGAGATGGAGCTGACTTTTGAGGCAACGGATTGTCCTGAGGAAAAAAAGTGATCTTTGGAACATTTCGTCTGCGGGACAATGCAAAGGAGTGGTGGACTTCATGCAAGGGAATCCACTTTTCGGAGACTCCAGTCATTAAGTGGGATGATTTTGTTGAGCGCTTCACTGAGCGTTACATCCCTGAGCATGCTAAGGATGCTAGGCGTCAAGAGTTTATAAATCTACGGCAGGGAAATATGACGGTCGAAGAATATGCAGCAAAATTTCAAGAATTGGAGAAGTATGGCAATGGTATCTGTGTCAATGAAAAGCAACGAGCTAGAAAGTTTATAGAAGGCCTGAATGCAGGACTAAGCATGAAAGTGCTGACTAGAGGTCCCACGACCTTATCTGAGGCGGTTGCAGCAGCAGTGGAGATCGATGCAGCATATCGAAGGATACAACAAGTGAATCCTCGGAAGCGCCCTCATAAATCGAACTTCAATGACAAGAGGCGTCACACTGCAACGAATGTCAAGAAGACAAAGACTGATGATGCACCAGCAAACAGGAAGTACACATTTGAAGTGTGCCCGCATTGTGGTAGGAGGCATTCAGGAGAATGCTACAAGCTAACCACTACTTGCTATAAGTGCGGAGAAAAGGGTCACTTCATGAAAGATTGCAAGAAAGATGTCAAGGATCAGAAGAAGTCATTCGAGCAGAAAAAGAAAGTAGTAGGAAGAGTCTTTGCTGGCACTCCTGAAGATGCAAAAGGTGCCAACACGACGGTGGAAGGTACTCTACTAATTGAAAATCATTTATGTCATGTTCTTTTTGATTCTGGTGCCACGCATTCTTTTATCTCGAATGCCTTTGCGAGGAAGTTAAGTTTAGAAGCTGTTGAGCTTCGTTATGCACTTACATTTTCTTTACCAATGGGTGATATTATTATCACGGGTATGTACTTAAAGGACGTACCAGTTTTGGTAAAAGAAGACACCCTCACTGCTAATTTGATATTATTACCCATCACAACCTATGATGTCATCTTGGGAATGGATTGGTTATGGGAGCATTATGCAGCGGTCTATTGTCGAGAAAAGAAGGTGGACCTGAGTAGACCAAACCATAAGGAGATAGTTATTTGGGGCACATGTAAGAGTGGGAGGTTGGTTATCTCATCATTGCAAGCAAGCCAACTACTATCAGAAGGTTGCATCGCATTCCTTGCTAGTATAATTAATACTGAATCATCACATACACGTCTTGAAGATCTAGATGTGGTTAGAGAGTTTGCCCATGTCTTCCCAGACGATCTTCCTGTACTACCTCCTCATAGAGAGGTTGATTTCTCAATTGATGTGATCCCAGGAATGACACCGATTTCCAAGGCTCCGTATAGAATGGCACCTGTAGAACTTGAGGAGCTAAAGAAGCAATTACAAGAACAATTGGATAAGGGATTTTTACGCCCCAGTGTTTCTCCGTGCACCCGTTCTTTTTGTGAAGAAGAAAGATGGGTCTCTTAGACTCTGCATTGATTATCGAGGTCTAAACAAAGTTACCGTGAAGAATAGATACCCGTTACCACGCATTGATGACTTATTCGATCAATTGCTGGGAGCCACAGTTTTCTCAAAAATTGATCTGCGTACGGGTTATCATCAACTCCAAATAAAAGAGGAGGATATACCAAAAATAGCTTCAGGACCAGGTATGGTCATTATGAATTCTTGGTAATGCCATTTGGTCTTACTAACGCTCCTGCAGCTTTTATGGAGCTAATGAATAGGGTATTTCGAGAATACCTTGATAAGTTTGTCATGGTATTTGTGGATGATATACTGATATATTCATCTGATCCGGAGCAGCATCGAATACATTTATAGATTGCATTCGAAACTCTAAGACGACACCAGCTTTATGCAAAATTATCCAAATGCGATTTGGCTGAATAGAGTCGCATTCCTTGGTCATGTGGTATCTAAGGACGGCATTGAGGTAGATTCAACCAAAGTAGAAGCTGTGATGTTTATGAGATCCGTAGTTTTCTTGGCCTAGCTAGATATTATCGGCGATTTATTCAGAATTTCTCAAGGATCTCACTACCATTAACGAAGCTCACTCGAAAGGATGTGAAGTTTGTGTGGTCTGAAAAGTGCGAGCAGAGCTTTCAAGAATTGAAGCAGAGATTGACCACAGTTCCAATCTTGGCTTTACCGTCAGGTAGTGGAGGTTTTGTGGTGTATACAGATGCATCAGGCACCGGGCTCGGGTGTGTTCTTATGCAAAATGAGAAAGTTATTGCTTATGCCTCACGTCAGCTAAAACCGTAAGAGAGGAACTACCCAACTCATGATTTAGAGTTAGCAGCGATAGTCTTTGCTCTTAAAATTTGGCGGCATTATCTTTACGGTGAACAATTTGAGGTGCTCAGTGACCATAAGAGTCTCAAATACATTTTCTCTCAGAAGGAACTTAATTTGCGGCAGCGACGCTGGCTAGAGTTCCTCAAAGATTACGACTTTCCCATCAATTACCATACGGGGAAAGCAAATGTCGTAGCATATGCATTAAGTAGAAAATGGGAAGGTAAGCTGGTTAGTTTAAAACTTCAATGGAAGATGATGAAGGATTTTGAAGATTGGAAGCCTTTCTTGAGCGGATCAAGAAAGATATCATGTGCGGCGCTCCACATTCAACCAGAGATAATTGGGAAGATCTTGACTGCACAAAAAGTAGATGTTGATCTTCCTAAATTTATAGAAGCATCTAAAAAGGAAGGTTCTGATTTCACCATCGGATGGATGGAGCTATAAGGTACCGCAACAGATTATGGATTCCAAGTGATATTGAGTTGAAACAGGAGATTCTAGATGAAGCACACCGATCGATGTACACCATTCACCTAGGTACAACGAAAATGTACAAGGATTTGCAACGAAACTTTTGGTGGCCGAAGATGAAGAATGACATCGCAGAATTTGTTGCTAGATGCTTGGTATGTCAGCAGATGAAGATTGAACATCAGCGTCCAGCAGGACCTGTTCAACCCTTGGAGATACCTGAATGGAAGTGGGAGCACATAACGATGGACTTCGTCACCGGTCTACCCAAGACTACAAAACATCGTTATGACACCATATGGGTGATTATTGACCGATTAACCAAATCGGCACACTTCCTACCTATCCGCTAGGATCAGTCGACAGATAGTCTAGTTGAGTTATATGTGAATGAGATTGTCAGCCTTCATGGTGTTCCTGCATCAATTGTATCTGATCGGGATACACGATTTACCTCTCGTTTATGGAAGAGTTTTCAGGATGCTATGGGCACTCAATTGAAGTGTAGCACTTCATTTCATCTGCAGACTGATGGTCAGTCAGAAAGGACCATCCACACACTAGAAGATATGTTGAGAGCATGTGCTCTAGATTTTGTGGGCAGCTGGGATAGACACCTTCCGTTAGTGGAGTTCACTTATAATAATAGCTATCATTCGAGCATCAAGATGGCACCTATATGGGAGACCTTGCAGATCACCCTCATGTTGGAGTGATGTTGGCGAGAAACACATCTTAGGACCGGAACTTGTTCAGACAAGTAAGCAGGGTGTTGATCTAATTAGAAAAAGATTATTGGCAGCACAAAGTAGGCAAAATTCTTATGCTGATCGTCATAGAAGAGATCTGAGTTTCGCGGTTGGGGAACATGTGTTCTTAAAGATCTCTCCAACCAAGGGTGTCTTACGATTTGGCAAAAGGGGGAAGCTCACTCCCAGATATATAGGACCTTTTGAGATTCTGCAGCGGGTTGGAGAAGTGGCATATCGTATTGCATTACCACCTCAATACTCGAAACTTCAAGATGTATTCCATGTGTCTATGCTGAGGAAGTACACTCCTGATCCTTCACATGCGATCGAGCATGAGGTCATTGATGTTCAACCGAACTTGACCTTTGAAGAGAAACCCATACGAATCATCGATCGTAGAGATCATCAACTCCGTGGCGCATAGTTCCGATGGTTAAGGTCCTTTGGCAACACCACCAAAAGGAGGAGGCAACTTGAGAGCTGGAAAGTGAAATGTAGGAGAAGTACCCGCAACTTTTTGGTATGTCCCTCTAAGAAATTTCGAGGACGAAATTTTTTTAAGGGTGGTAGATTGTAACGGCCTGGTGGTTTGAAAACAAAATTTCAAAATACTTTATCTTGGATTTAATGGGTTTAATTAATGTATTAAATCCTCTTATTTTTCATCTTTAAAACCCCAAGGGCTCTTCCCTTCACATCACCTCATTTTGCCTTTTTTTGAGAGAGTTAAAGAGGGAGAGAGAGAGAGAGAGGAAGGGTTTCTTACCAGCATCCCTCTTCATCGTAGGAGAAGGCGGCGTCGAATCCGAGGAGGAGAATGCGGATCCGTGATCGAAAGGAGGCGCAACGACCACATCGGGTAGAGATAAGCTTGGATCGAGGTATGTATCGGGTTAGGATCACGATTTTTTTATATAAATGTATGTATCGGCTTTAGGTTTTTGATTTCTAAATGTATGTATCGGTCTAGGATTTCGTTCGAATATCGAATACTTTTGAAATAGATCTTAAGGTGTGGGTCAATTCGTATGCGCGTATGAATTTTATTGCGTTTGGAAAAAGACCTTTATTGTAGGTTTATAATATTTGAGATATTGCATATATCGTGCGAGATAACCATTAGATCTAAACTATCCGTCAATGATCCACTCTGGAAAGTTTTTCTAGAATTCAACTATTGATTTATCAGATCATGATGTTGCCATTAAGGATATTAATCTTAAGTTTCCTATAAAAAATCCTTTTTATGTATGGTGTGTCGTGGTTCTCAAGCAGTTTCTCATTTTCTGATTTGCGAATCTTCACGGATAAAAATTATTACGTAATTAGATTGTTAATAATATCATTAAATTGATTATTTTCAACACATTTCAACTGCTATGTATAATTAACCCTGTATACTCATGTTCTATGGCCATAAATAATGTTTATTTATACGTTTTGACATTCCTACAGTCCTTATGTGCAAAAAGTATTAATATTAATGAGTTTGTCATTAATCGTAACCTTACAAGAGACAGGATTAGAGTTGGTGGGCTGTGAATATCAAAAAGATAAGTTATACATATTAATCAAGAGTTTTTCATGGATCTTTGTTAAATGAAAAGATAAACCGTATGCATATCTAATATACATATAGGTGTATGTATCGATGGATTTGGAAAACTTGATTGTACCCTCTATAAATTAAACATTATAAGAATAATGTACCCTGTGTGCCACTCATAACTTTTTTATAAAAATTCCATAGGAAGAATTTGGTACTTTGTGAAGTATCGTATATTTATAAATTGATGGGAGATTCCATAATTATTGTCTTCCAAAAGTAGTGATAAGTTGTAACAACAAATCCGCATGTATGGGCTGGTTAATACCAAACTATGAGACGAACGAGGAAAAAAAAAGGAATACAAAAGCAGATATATCATTTTATCAGAAGAGTTAATCAAGATTAAGGCACAGACTCATAAGGAGTCACATGGTCGACCGCAGGGGGTCGTATTAGCCGCAAGGGGCGTATGGTTGCAAGGAACCATGGAGGCAAAATCTAAGTCCTCTATAGTTGTAGCTACACTGTCATGTCATGCCATGGACCGCAAGTGCCAGCGGTTAAAAACGTATATACGTAAATGATTGTTGTGCAAGAAAATGGTTTATAAAGGAAAAACCATCATGAAAAATGCAAGGAATGGTTTAATAAGAGAATGAACCATCGCATTTTATGCTAAAATTGGTTTAAGAAAGTTAAACCATCAAAGTCATGGGGGCTAATATGTAAAGTGGTTTATATGTTTTATAAGTATGTAAATCGCCTAGTATGTTATGAATTATACCCACAAGTAGAAATAAATGTTTGTCATGACTACTTATGCAATTTACCTACTTTACATGTATACCCATGTTTATGAAAGAAGCCAAACTAAACATGATAGGGATCGAACTTAGACATGCATGAGAGTTATCTAGGCACGAAATGATTTGTATACATGAAAATCCAAGTATATATATATATATATATATATTTAAACGGATCAAGGACCGTTAGAATACCCATGCATAGACCCCGATACATACTGGGCATTAGGCTCATACAAATTATGTTGTTTTTCAGGTGAAGGACATGCTTGATTGCATTTTCTGGATCGTGCTTCGGACTCACTGAGATTATTGACTTGGTACGATCTAACATGTGAAGATCTAGCGGATATCTGTATGCCCACAGGAACTACCGAGATGCTATCTTAATTTTCAGAATAGTTTTTTTTATTTTTCCCAGTTTAGAGTTGTAATAATGAAACTCTAGTTTGAATGAACATTTATGAAATGTATATTATTTTCTCTGCTCATTATGTGCCATTTGTTGATATTTTGGTAACGGGTCGATCGTGCGATCAACTGTCGCTTGCTTCCGCCGATTGTCACGATCTGTTCCGTTACAAAAAAGTGGCGCTAGAGATAATAGTTGCAGTCAAGTAAGGAGGTGGATCAGTTGTTTTCTATGGCACTGCAGGTAGATATCGATCTGGAGCTAGCTGTTGGGGGGAGACATATATGAATATACATCATGATAATTTTCAAAAAAAATGTGAAAAAATGGAGCGGGGGACAGCCCCATTGAACCTATATATATATAAATATATATATAGGAACTCTTTCAAATGAGGTGGAGTCGCACCACTTTTTTGGTGAGCCATCAATAAGATCCATTAGATCGCGATCAAATGATATGATGTCAAGAAGGGTATTTCAGTTCTTTTGTTTCAAGTTAAATTGGAAGTTCATTCAGTGTCGTTAGTACCATTTTAGTCTCGTTTTTATTAGGAATTTTTCGTTAATTCCTTTATTTGCTGATTTCCGAAAATATTCTCAGCAAATGCAATTTAATGCATCTAATTGTAAACACGAATGAGATTGTGTGAAATTTAGATTTTGATTTTGTAAAATTCAAATAATATATTTTTTAACATTCCCATTGAGTTGTTTTTTTGTGAAATTATTATTTTCATTTGTAAATTTTATATATTTTCTTTGTAAATGTTTTGTAAAAGTTCATAAGTAGTTGTAATTTCTTTAAATTGCTTTGTAAATTTCTTGTTTTATATCTTTGTCATGATCCTTTGTAATTGTTATGCATTTCTTAGTAAAAATTTCAGCCGCTTGGTAATATTTGTATGGAACTCTGCAAAATAAAAGTAGTGTGTTAGAATTTGATAACATAAAAAATTCTATGAGAATGTAAAAAATAATCTGACATATGTAAAAATAATTCCATGTGTTTGCAAAAAAAGATGATATTTGTAAAAAAAAATTGTTCGTACATCGATCACGGAGCGACGTACCTCCCTCCTAGCAGCTATGCCCCCTTCTCCTCCTCCCTCCTCTACTTTTCGCGATGTCGTGCCCTCCTCCACACATGTTCATTGTCGATGAAACAAGAGAGAGAGAGGAGGTGCGCCGCCATCGATGAATTTAAAAAGAGAAATAGAGGAGGTATGCTGCTGTCGACAAATCGTGAGGGGGCACCACCGTTTCCTCCCTCTTACGCCTCCTCCTCCACACATGATCGTGCCCTCTGCTCCTCCACGCGCTTTCTCCTACGCATGACACCATCGTCCTCTGCATATTCCTCGTTTGGATCATCTCCTCGATGCCTTCCATCTCCACATTTGAGAAGCTTTTATGTGGAGAGGATGTTGGTGTCGTCATCGATGAATCGAGAGGAGGGGGGGGGAGAGAGAGAAGAGGTGTGCCACCGTCAACGAATCGAGAGAGAGGAGGGAAGAGCGCTGCCGTCAATCAATGGGGAGGGAAAGAGAATATGAAAACAACATAATGGCTCACCGTAAAAATATGATCTATGGTTGTCACATTCTATTTTTAGAATGTGACAATGATGAAAATGAGTTTTCCATCAATAAAAATTGATTATTAAAACACATTTAATCTCAATCACATGATTAAGATCTAAAACTCCGTATTGATAACTCAACACAAAAGTGGCGAGATACCGCCTCATTTGAAGTTTCTCATATATATATATATATATATATGGGGTTGGGGAAGCTGCACCCGGAGGTGTAGCTAACTAGCTGCACCCGGCCATTTTTTTCATTGATTTTTTGTGTTTTTGAAATGAAACTAAGGGGGATTTAAATCACTATATATCACCATGATATCATACCAATTTCAACTAAATTCGACATTTCTATCATCTCCATCAAGGCTATGACATTTTAACGGTTTCAGAATAATTGAAATTGACCATATCTAGATGGGCAAGCTAGGAGTGTTTGTTTTGCATGAAATTTGAAACACATATTCCACACAATAAACTAAGTAAATCCCGTATAAGTTTCCTTCAAAAAAATCAAAAATCAATGAGAAAATACCCGGGTATAGCTAGTTGGCTGCACCCCCCAGTGTAGCTTCCCTTTTCCCTATATATATATATATATATTTATAGATCATGTGAGAGTCAAAAACCTTGAGAGCATGAAAGTAATGCTCTTGGACCACTAGATTATATCATGTCTCTATTGATTAATTAGAGGAGGAAAGATATGAGCATAATCTAGTGGTCCAGAATCACTGCTCTCATGCTCACACAGTTTTTGGTTCTCACGGGGTCATCCCTCATATTCATATACAGTGTGTGTGTGTGTGCGCGTGCGCATGCATGCGAGTGTGTGTGTGTTTCCCCTATGGTCTAGAAAAAGCTTAAACTTGGGTGCTTGATTTATAGAAACTATATAAAAGGGCGAAAGAGGAGGTGCATATCTCGTGGGGTACTCCAGACAAGCACGCGTCACGAGAGAGAGAAGAAGTGCAATCCTCAGGGCAAAAGCACAAACCAGAGCAAGGAAACACAGGTCCACCCAGTCGTGGGGTACAAGAGGACAATGCGGAGGTGTAGAGGTCAAAGATGCTAGGACTCAGTAAATGGTGACAGGAAAAACATAAGAGGAAGCAGAGCATAAAAAGGTAACAAGTAAGTTCGTCTTGCTATCTGTGTGCAACAACTATATATAAAGGGTTGAAAAATATCACCATATGTATTCATCTATATATCCCTCCTATATGTCATTCGAATTTCATCAGAAACAAAGATTCATATGCCCGTCATCGACTTGTAGATGAATTACACGGTGATATCTTGCAAAAAAATAAAAAAATAAAAAAAATGAGGTGTGGGCAGCCATTTTTTCACACACACACACACACACACACACACATCTGTGTGTGTGTGTGCGCGCGCGCGTGTGTGTGTGTCTGCGTGCGCGCACACGTTATATGTGGTTGTACCCTAGGGGAAACCAACATGGCTGCCCCACCCTATTTTTGCACATTTTTTTAAAATATCTTTATGTATATTCATATATATATATATATATATGCCTTCAATATGTAATTCAAATTTCGTCAGAAACATACACTTATACGTCTCCATCTAGAATAGGTCGATTACATCAATGTTTAGACCGTTGGAATTACATGCTCTACATTGAATGCATGATAGTCTTTATTTCTGATGAAATTCAAATGGCATGTTGGAGGGCTATATAGATGAATACACATGGTGATATTTCTCAAAAAAAAAATACAGAAAAATAGGGTGGATGCAGCCTCATTTTTTTCCGATATATATGGGTTATAAGGGATTGCTCTACCCTCATTTTACGGTATTTTTTATTTTTTTTTCAAAAATATAACCATATATATATTCATCTATATATCGCTACTATATGCCATTCAAATTTCGTCAGAAACAAAGACTCATATGCCCTCCATCTGGAACAAGTATGATTATAATAATTCTAAGACCGTTAAAACTACATGTTCTAGATGAAAGGCATATGAGTCTGTGTTTCTAATGGAATTCGAATGATATATAGGGGAGATATATAGATGAATATGCATGATGATATTTTTCAAAAAAATAAAAAAATTGCATAAAATTGGGTGGGGCAGCCATGTTGGCTGCCGCAAGGGGCATCCCCATTTTTATCCTATATATAAGAGTGATTCCGTGAGGAAAAAAATTAGAGAGCATGAAAGCAGTGATTTTGGATCACTAGATTCAACCAAGAGAGAGAAGATATAATCTAGTGGCCCTGAAACACTGCTCTCATGCTCTCACAGTTTTTTGCTCTCACCAGATCACTCGTGTGTATGTATGTACGTATGTGTGTGTAGGGACCCTTTCAAATGAGGTGGGGTCTCACCAATATGGTGAGCCATCAATCAGATTCGTCAGATCTTGATTTGACAGTTGCATCAAAAAACTTATCCAAAAAGGTATTTCTGTCATCTTAATTTCATTGAATTCGAGTTTCATTTATTAGATTCGAATTGATATTTTAAGCTTTCCTATATTTGGTATTTTTCACTAATATCATTATTGATCAATTTCAATTTTATTCTGGACTATTTGAATTCAATGATATCTTATTAAACTCCGATGAGTTTTTGTAAACTAATGTTCCTTTTTGTAATTTCATTAATAATTTCATCTTTTTCACTATATTTTCGTTTTATAAATGGGTATTTCTGTTGTAAATAGGCATATTCATTTTGTAAACTCCAACGAGTTCTTGGAGTAGTAATTTTTCTCTTTGTAGATTTTAACCTATTTGTAAATGTGTATTTTCATTTTGTAAATGGGTATTTTTTATTTTGTGAATGGGCATATTTGTTTTGTAAACTCCAACGAGCTTTTGTAATAGTAATTTCCTTCTTTGTAGACTTCAACCTATTTGTAAATGTGTATGTTCGTTTTGTAAAATTTGCGTGAATCTTTCTAAATGTATCTCGCTCCTTACTAAAATTCATGTAGATCTCTACAAAACAAGAAAACTAACATTGAGATTTGTAAAAAATGAATCATTATGTAAATATGAACGTCATATATGTAAATTAATTATATCACAATATAAATCCATGCTTGATCACCTCCCACGCACGATCCTCCACCTTGGCCATCTACACTCTACCTTCACCTCCAAATGCAACCACTCTCCTCCTCCATTTACATGGACCGCCACAACCATATTCCATTACCATCACCACGCTTTGCGATCTCCATGGTCGACCACCCTCGCATGCACGAGATTTCTCCTCTGCATGACACCTTGGTCCTCTGCATCTTTCTCCTCTAGACCATCTCCTCCATGGCTTTCTCCTCTACGATCGAGAAGCTTTTCGTGGAGAGGATGTTGACGTTGTCGTCGAAGATTAGAGAGAGAGAGAGAGGTGCGCCTCCATCGATGAATCGCGAAAGAAGGGGGAGGTGGCACTGTCATAAACCAATAGAGAGAGAGAATGGAAATATAATTGCTCCCCACAAAAATAGGATATAGGGTGTCACATTCTATTTTTAGAATAGGATAATAACGAAACTGGATTTTTCATTAATAGAATATTAATATTAATCATGATTTATCTCAACTGTGTGATTAAGATCTAAAAGCTCTTATTAGTAGCTCACCACAAAAGTGGTGAGACACCACCTCATTTGAAGTTTCTCCTACACACACATACACATATAGGGAGAGAGGGGGGATGGGGAGCTTGCACCAAGGTGCATGTAATTTTACATCACCGGAACCTATATCTTCCATATTTTTTTAGTTTTTTTGGAAAATATCACCATGTATATTCATCCACATATCCCTCCAATATGTCATTCAAATTTCGTCAGAAATTTGAATGGCATAAAGGAGGGATATGTGGATGAATATACATGGTGATATTTTTCAAAAAAAATAAAAAAAATATTGAAATAACGGGGCATGGCAGCCATATTAGCTACCCCCTGGGGTTACCCCATTAAATCCACATACATACACACACACATATATATAGAGGAGTGATCCTACGAGAGCAAAAAAATGTGAGAGCATGAGAGCATGCATTCTGGACCACATGATCCAACTAGGAGAGAGAAGACCAGGAGAGAGAAAACAGAATCATGTGGTCCAGAATGCATGCTCTAATGCTCTCACAGGTTTTGGCTCTCATAGGATCACTCCTCTCCCCCTCCCCCCTCTCTCTTTCTCTCTCTCTATATATAGGAGTGATCCTATGAGAGCAAAAAATTGTGAGAGCATGGGAGGAATGATTCTGGACCACATGATTCTGTTTTCTCTCTTCTGCTCTTCTCTCTCCTAGGTGAATCATGTGGTCCAGAATCACCCCTCTCATGCTCTCACAACTTTTTCCTCTCATAGGATCACTCATATATATATATATATATGTATATATATATACACATATATGTATATATATATATATGTATATATATAGGAAATATATCCAATAAGGTGCACCTTTCCTGGGTGCAAGGAAAGCCCACCATCTAAGCCATCCGTAATCAATCCGACGATTATAATTAATAGCTTGTTATTTATATGTTTTTAATATTGAAAAACCCATTATGATTATTTTAGCATATTTTATATTTAGAATGCAACAAATATCTCCACAATTATCTCCTCTGTCTCTCTCTTCCTCTCTCTCTCTCTCTCCCACTATGAGTTGCCAGCCACCCCACCCATCCGCCAGCCAACCACGATCGAACTTGCCGCCACGCGTCATCCAGATCGCCCAGCCGATGCGTCGTTCGCCGCACCACCATTCGCTCTGAGCCCCACCGGCGAGTCCCGCACGATTTACAGTCGATCACCTTCCGCTCGTACGGAGGAGAAGCCCTTGCGCTTCGGGGGAGTTCAAGCACATGATGAGGAGCTTCTACGTCAAGGGCCCTTGCGCTTGATTTGATGTTCGGATGTAATCTCAGTAAATTTTGTTCCATTAAATTCAACAATTGCATATTCCACTTTGGATGGTTTGTGTGGTTGGATTCTGCAGAGTTTCTGACCATGTGATGTTGTAGCACTTTAGTATAATCTAATTATGCGGATTGATTGTTTTCAATTGATCTGGTTGAAATCAAATTAGAGATCAGACCTACATCACGAATTTCAACACGATAATCTAAATAGTGATTCAGGACAAAGAACGTTATTTTGATTTTTTTGTTATATCGGATATGCACCATATATAATTTATGGGCATTAATTTGATACCATTGACGGTATTAGCAAGATGATCAATTGCCAGGTTATGGATGACGTGCATGGAGGAGGTGGGTCGTGGAGGAGCAGGGCGGAGGAGGACGAATATAATTGTGAGTGTGGATTTACAATCTTCATACAAATTTTACAAAACGTGCATGAGTTTTTACAATAGCGTTATCAAAATTACAATTATAATAATATAACTATTACTAATTGTGATTATATTTTACAATGCAGGATACAGTTTTATAATATCAACGGATATTTTACAAAGAGATCTGCTATTCTGCATTGCGCGAAAATGCTACCACATTAGTGAAACTTCATTAACTAAAAGGCAACAAAAAATATCAAATTAGACGCGCTAAAAATGGAAAAAAATACAAGGATGAAATAAATTTCAACAAAATTAAATTCAAATTTAAAACGAAAATGTATGGACTAAAATACCCTTCTGGATGAAGAACCACTAGATCGAGATCTAACGGATCTCGTGATGGGCTTTCCATGCACCCAGGAAAGATGCACCTCATTGGAAGGCCTCTCTCTCTCTCTCTCTCTATATATATATATATATATGTGTGTGTGTGGGGGGGGGGGGAATGGGGCTACCCCCACCCCATTTTTTGCATTTTTTTGGAAAAATATCACTATTTATATTCATCCCTATATCCCTCCTATATGTCATTCGAATTTCGTCAGAAACAGAGTCTCCTACGACCTCCATCCAGACGTCATTTTTTTAACGGTCGCAGGATTTTTTAAATCGACCATGTATGGATGGGGGCCATAGGAGTCTGTTTCTGAAAAAATTCGAATGACATATAGGAGGGATATAGGGATGGATATACATGACGATATTTTTCAAAAAAAAATTTGCCCAAAAATGGGACGGGGCAGCCCCATCAACCCCTATATATATGGGACTTATTTAGTGGGCTCTGTGCCCATTTAAGATGAGATGAGCCCACTCATATTTTACCAATATTTTTTTAACATTTTGAGTTCAATGCTTATTTATTTACAGTTGTTATATCATATTCTTATTGTTAGTAACTATTTTCATATAAAGAAAATCTTAGATTCACAGGAAATGGTCATTAGTAAGAATAAAAATAATACTAGTAATACAAATAATAATACAATCATTTTGTATGGATTTAAGTTTATCTTTTTTCGGAAATAGTTACTAGTAGTAAGAATACGATATAACGCTTGTAAACAGATAATTGTTAAGCTCAGAATGGTAGGAAATAATGGTAAAAATGAGTGGGCTCATCTCAACTCAAATAGGCATAGGTCTTATTGGATAATTTTCTTATATATATATATATAGGAAAGGGAGCCTACTTTGTGAAGTATGTAACCTTACCTACTTCACATTCCATTTTTGCAAATTTTATTATTTTTTTAAAAATGCCATCGTGGATTTTCATAACTATATTCCTCTAATATGTCATTCAAATTTCGTCAGAAACAAAGACTCCTACGGCCTCCATCCAGAACATGAAAAATCAGCAAATCTGTGACCGTTAGAAAATGACTGTCTGGATGGAGGCCGTAGGAGTCTCTGTTTTCTGGCGAAATTTGAATGACATATTAGAGGGATATAGTTATGAAAATCCACTGTGGTATTTTTCAAAAAAAAAATAAAAAAATTGCAAAAAATGTAATGTCAAGTAGGTAAGTTACCTACTTCACGAAGTAGGCTCCCTTTCCTCATATATATATATATATATATATATATATATATATAGGTAAAATGGGGTTGTCCCCCTAGGGAGGAGCTAACTTGACTCCGTCGTCCCAATTTTCCCTTTTTTTGAAAATTTCTTCCGTGGATTTTTATCAATATATCCCTTTATTATGTCATTCAAATTTCGTGTGAAATAGAGATTCCTATGGCCTATATCTAGCAGTGTCGATTTTAACAATTTTGTTACTGTTAAAAAATGACTGTTACCTTTAAAAAATGACGATCTTGATGAAGGCCGTAGTAGCTTCTGTTTCGCACGAAATATGAATCACATAATATAGGGTAGTGATAAAATTCCACGCAAGCAATTTTCAAAAAAATAAAAAAATAGCAAAATGAGGCGGGGGGAGCTAACTTAGCTCCCCCTAGTGCTAACTTAGCTCCCCTGTCCCATTTTGCTCGTTTTTTTAAATTTCTTTTGTGGATTTTCATCAATACATTCCTATATTATGTCATAAAAATTCCGTGCGAAACAAAGACTCCTACGTCCTTCATCCATATGGGGTCGATTTTAACAATTCTGTTACCGTTAAAAAATGATTATCTGGATGGAGGTCATAGGAGTCTCCTTTTCGCACGAAATTTTAATGACATCATATAGGGATATAATGATGAAATTCCACGGAAGAAATTTTTCAAAAAAAACCGAACGAAATGGGACGGGGGAGCTAGGGAGCCAAGTTAGCTCCCCCAAGGGGCAGTCCCATTGAACTCATATTATATATATATATATATATATAGAGGGCCCTTCCAATGAGGTGCACCTTTCCTTGGTACTAGGAAAGCCACTCATAAAGACCGTATGATGAAGATCAAATGGATGAGATTAAAACCACTAAAGAAAAGCTAAGAGTGGTATTCGAAATAACTAATTAGCTAAGTTTTAGGAGGAGATTGAGCGCCTAACAAAATAAGGAAATAATTTAAAACGATTCGAATATTCAAAAATTTCTATGATTACTTCAAATTAGTATTAAAAAACTTTCCTAAAATAATTTTTAAACTTAGCGATAACGTACATCCTGTAAACTATCAATGTCGTTGTGTTAAATAAAATTACTGCCAATTACAAAAATATATACTATAATACAATACGGTGCAAAGGAATACAAAATAGATGCTGACATACATTAAAAATTGTTTTCTGAAATAAAATTGATTTCATTATAATGACAAATATCTTTAGAATATAATATATGTTTGTTGTATGACACAATATAATGAAAAACCAAAATATATAACATGTTGTAACAATTAGTCAATCTAGAATAGAGCATACATATTTGAAACTGCAATTGTCGGTATGTATATATTACATTACTATGATTTACAATATAACAGCACACAATACAATACAGTGCAGAATAATACAAAAGAAAGTCATGACATTTTGAAATTCTGTCCATATATATTGAAATGTATAAAATTTATATAACATATAACTCTTTCAATTACTATATTACAAGGAATAATACAATACGTTCACACTAATGTTTTAATTTGTACAACCATATCGAAATGGAAAAATTCCTTTAACAGAACTTTACACTATAAGTCAAAATTACCTTAAATGGACGACCCAAAAATTGTTAAGATGTATGTGTTTCTTTAAATTACTAATATTTACAAAAGTAAGGCCTATTATACAAAACAACAACAAGGAATACAAAATTAACTCTTCCATATTTACAATAATTGTGGTTTGGATTACGTTGTCTAGCAGACAAATGAGATATAGCGTCATAATGTACTATACTCTACAGTATAACACATTACACAGAAAACATATATATTGAATTAAATGTTTGTAATATAGGAAAAAATCGAAAATAACATGCTTTTTGGAAAATGTTATTGTCGGTATGTTTAGATTAAATTGACCAAATTTACTAAAGATTAACATAGAATACAATAAACTACAAAGGTATACAAAAAAATCTCTGTTTTTAAGAGATTGTTGAAAATTGTAACGCAATAATAAGCATTTTTATGAAATATGTCTCTCCCATTTACAATATGTCAAAATAAACAACAATATATGCATACCAAAACTGAAACTTTTTCTACCAGTAGCAAAAATAAATATTTCTAAGAAAATACTTAACACTGTAAATAAAAATAGAAAAAAAATTGAAACCTCAACTGATGAGTGCATTAGTTCACTATAATTGACATATATTTACAATTTAAAATATTAAAATACAATATATATCTTAAAAATCTTAACCAACATGTATATTATGTCACGTATATTACAGTACATACCAACAAAATAAAATATTGATCAATTGGATAAATTGTATTTTTTTATAAATTTTCATTCCTTAGTATACAGATTACATTATCTATTAGACAAAAAAAACACTTACCACATATTGAATTTTGATAAACGAGAACTTTTTGAATAGATTCAATTAGCATGACATACTACAAAATTTTTCTTTCTAAATTTAAATAAAATTTTTTAAATAAATCTTTGTATACTATGTATTAACAACGATGTAAATAAGAATGATCCTCTAAACATTTTAAAAAGATAGCATTGGAAAAGGATGAAGATTGACGAAAGAAATAAAACCTGGAACCGTGAAGAAGATGCAGACGTTGTCAAATGAACAATGGCAGAAAAAAATTTGAAATTTGACAGTCGAATGAACAATGGCGGAAAAAAATTTGAAATTTGACGGTATCGGAATATTTGGGAAAAACATATTTCTATTTTTAGCTAAGCTAATGTAATTAATTATTAATTATTTCTTAAACAACTACATAAGTATTTTTACTTAAATAACTCTAAGTAATAAATAGGTGGACTTTAACACCGTGATTTCCGCCATCGGTTAGAAGGAGAGCGAAACAGAGTTCCCTCCCACAGCGAAAGGCAAAGCGACTCAAGAACCCTAGGGTGTTTCTCGTCTTCGAACGACGACTACAAAGGCAGGAAGACAACGATACTGAGAAGACGACATCCAGGTCAGATATCCCTCTATGATGCTGGATTGATTAGATATCTTAGTATTTGGTTTCAAAAAAAAATGACTACGTATATAATGAAACTGAACAATGTAGATTTTTATAGCATTTGTTTATCTTTTATTTGCAAATGATGGATTTTTAATTGAACGATTTATTAATTGATGTTTACAATTTACTTTGTTAAACTAGGACGGTAACAAAATCATGTAAACAATAAAACATATCTATACTGATGGTCGAAAGCAAAAGAAAAAAATTTCAACAATAAGATGATTGTCTGATGTTTAAATTTATATTTAATCATGCATACAATAAATGTTAGTTTAAGTGTTACACATTAATGCATCTTAAGGAAAAAAATTTAACAATAAGATCATTAAGTGTTAACGTGTAAGAAATCTTAATGAAAAAATTGTAGAGATGAGCAGCAGTGAATCAGATTTCGAAGAAATTAGGGGGCCAAGAAATATGAAGGAAGACTTAACAGGAAATTCTACCGATGAGGACAGAGTGAATGAAGAAGCTGATTCAAACCGAACAACTTCATTGGTGATGAAAGGTACATGAATGTATTTTCAAATAATATCATTACACATAATCTATTAATATGATGTATTTGTTATTTGTGAGTTACAGTGATGGGTAAAGACCTGAGAAAAACAACTGACAAAGAAGATGAGCATATTGAAGAATGCATGACAGAGAAATATGGCAGTAAGATAGATATTATATATCCCTTTATAAATTTTTGTATTTTATAGTTGTTACATCTGTTTTGAGTGTTGTATGTAAAATTAATAGAATTATATGTGTACTTCTTTAAAGGTAAGGGATATATCCAGCACCGATGCTTTATAGAGCATTTTGTTCAATACATTGACGCACATAGACCAATAGCAAAGCAACAAAGTCTTCTTAATAAGACAGCATTCTCAAAATTAATAAACGTTGGGAAGGTTGATATCCAAAGGAGGATTCTTGAATGGATTGTAGAACAATATCAAGGAGGACGACAATTCAAATTGGGGAACAGGGTTCTAAACTTCACAGACGAAGACATTGGAGCAATATTAGGGATTCCAAGCACGGGATTTACAGTGACTGTTAAAGGCAGACACCTACAGTGGAAGAGCTATATCTCAGAAGAGATATTTGATGCTGGGATGATTTTCAATCGAAAGAAATTAGTCAATATTTTGATGGATTTCTACGATAGAGATGATGATGACTCGGTAGCTCTATACGTGACTTGCTTGATATTGTTCATGTTTTCGACGTTCTTGTTCCCAGACTGTGGGTACTCTTTCCCACGAGACTTACTCCATTACGTAGAATCTTTGGAAGATACCCAATTTTTCAACTGGTCAGATGCTGTAGCAAAAATGCTTTTGTTCAACATGGAAGATGTGCGGCATAGAATAAATCAAAGGCGGCAAGGATCGTCGAGAACAACACTTGGATATCTCACAGGATGTGTAGCATGCCTCTACGTAAGTAGACATGTTTCTGTATAATAATTAATATAGTTTGAAACTAATCAAGATTTTTTAAATTTATGCCAGGTATGGATGTTAGAATACTGTTGCAAGGACCTTGTCGTCAACAGAGATCTACGTCCAAGAATACGTAAATGGGAAGGCTCAATAAAAGGTTTATCGAGAAGGATAGCTTCACTCACCAATGAACAGGTATGCAATATTATATGCCACTAGATAAAACTATATATTGTGTATTGTTGTAAATATTAGACGTTTAAAGCATAGATAGTTAACTTATTATACTTCAATTATAGCAGATTTTAGGAGGTTTAAACCCACAAAAAAAATGAGATATTCAAAATAGGATCAGATGAATATGTTTTCCCGTATGAAAGGTTCATTCAATACGGGTTCTCCGTTAGAAGACCACAGATAAACCTCCGCGCCCGAATAAAAGTTCCAGAAGATGGACCTGCAAGGAGAGGGAGATACAAGAGGGGAGATTTTCAAATTGTAAAAAGTCTGAATCAAGAGACTACCATTCGAGCTGGAAAGGGGTCTGAGAAACAATGCATGTGTGACGATTTTTCAAAAGAAATTGACAGGTTGTAGAAGCTAGTCGAAGCACTGAGTGATATGCACAATGATAAGGATGCAAAAATTGTATCTTACGAGATTCAAATAAGAAAGTTGGAAGAAGAGAATGATGAACTGAGAGGCAAACTGGGAAAAGATACACCAGCTGAAGCTGACAGAGAAATCAATGAGATTATGACAATGGAAGGAGACAAGAATGCGACTGAAGCTGATGCCCAAAAAAATACACTTGTGGTAGAAAACATATCTGAAATTGACCAAAAGATGGATGCAGAACATGAAGCTGAAATTAATTTAACCAAGAAAGAGTCTATTCCATGTTTTGATCTTGGTATTGGGGAGCAGGAGTCCATTGTAACAGAGAAAAATAAGATAGCACCGAGGAAGAAAAGGAAGGAGAGATCGGAAGTGCATTCTAGCTCATTGACTAAAAGAGTTAAAGAGCGGAATGCAGCCAAAAGAGATGCCCGGGATACAAGAGAAATTATTCCCAGTGAAACAGACCACGAGGTGTGTATTGTGACTTAATTCTTTATCATGCAATGATTTATAGATCTTCTTGAGAATAACTATTAAATAATTACAGATATAATAAATACTTGTTTAAATCTTATGTGTAACTAAAATTTACAGTATCTATGTGATCCGGCAACTGACTTTATCGGATATGAAAATATAAGCGAGGATCAAAGGAGGTTGATTCAGGACTTTCTAAGAGACCCAGCAGACAAGTAAGTTAGAATTTAAGATAGAATTTTATGTTTTAAATAAATATGTAATTACATTTTAATCTTTTCTTGATGAAACCTGCAGATTTAACGCCACATACTTCACACCGCTTGGAATCTTTTGCAAGGGAAAAGAAATATATCATTTTTTATATGAAAAAATGATTGAAGATAGCGTAATCAAATAATTTTATTTCATATTTTAAATATTAAAGAAATACTGAGATGATACATTTACTTTGAATACAGATTTTGGAAATGTTCATGGATGTTCTGCGACATAGATATTGTACCGGAGACAAAATGCCATTCCTATTCACACCTATTTACAAGATGGTTAGTCACTACAATGTCGTGTAATTCTAATAATATAACATAATATTTACATCTTCATCATGCAGCAATATTTTGTAAATACGGTTGATAGAGCTACAAAGGAGGAGTTGAGCCATCTGGACGGCCTTCATGAATTGGAAGATGAAAGGCTGATTGGATTATCTAAGGTTTTCACAGTTATACACACCAAGAATCACTGGCATCTACTGGTCACAGACTTCACGGCGAGGAAATTCTATGCATATAACTCAATGAGAGGATCAAAAATTCACAAAAAAGATGCACAAAAATGGGTATGTGTATTTTCAACATTTTTACATTAAAACAATCATTTGGTTATAAAGGAATTTAACAATATCTTTTTTAGCATGGATGGATGTGCGAATGCTTTGGCATGGTCTTGGTGGACGAAACAATGAACGACTGGGATATAATATATGTGGTTGACAGCCCGCAACAACCTCCTCACAGCTTGGATTGCGGTGTCTACGTGAAGACAATGGAATACTTGTGTGAAGGAAGGGCTTTGGACTTCAGCTTTGAGGACATTCCAAGGTTAAGGGCAGAAATCGCATGTACTCTTTTGACTTGCGGACACGTTGACAATGAAGCTGGAAATTAATTGAGAGATGATGATGAATGTTGTTTTCAAGACAACGTCAAGACATATTTCGTATATGTTTAATAGTGTTGAAATTTACTTTCCTGAAACAATATTTAGTTTTTTGTGTTTAGAAGTATTTCCTGGAACAATATTGTATTTATAAGTATTTCATGGAATTCTGAACAATGTGGTTAAGTTTAATTTATTTAAGTTGGACAATTCAGCCATGTAACGTCTTTTTTTAAGTATTTTGTGCATGAATTGTATTTTGTGATGTTCTTCTGATTGTAGTATGCATATAACTTAAACATGACTTCAATACTGATATTGATTGTTTAGCACATCAATGTAAAACATCAATATTTGATATTTATCCATTATACGTAAATCATTATACATATCAAATATACAAATCAATGAAAGCATTATATTGGTCTTAAATATAATGATATCTGTATAATCCTCTGACTTCGACTATTATGGATCTGTATAACCTCATATATATTAACTATATATTACAAAAAGTTAATTACTGTGTACAATAATGAATGTTATTATACAATATGTTCATTTATTGTACATTAAACTGGGAACATTGTTTCACTTAGATAATATTTTTTACATGGAAGACAATCGTTTTTACATTTTAACAACCTTCTGTTTACATGTAAAAAATTGCTTTTGTTCAAAATGGGATATCAAATATACAGATCAATGAATGCATTATAGTAATACTGAACAAAACTTATTGTGAGATAATAATACTGAACAATACCCAATATGGAACATACAATGTCTGACTAATTCAGTCATATATATTACATTCAAATGTTTCCAGAAAAACTCATCACAACCACAAAACTTTTTGTGAGATAATAATACTGAACAATACCCAATATGGAACATACAATGTATGACTAATTCAGTCATATATATTACATTCAAATGTTTCCAGAAAAACTCATCACATGAAAACAATAATAACTACCAATCGTTTGAGTAACATCAGATCATACAATAAATATATAACAGTCAACACACTGTTATATGGAAGAATATAAATAGAAAGTGACTTTAAACATCGGTCTATATTTTAAAATGGCTGCAACTATGACCTCTTCCACATTGATCAATAATAACCTGCAAAGAAAAAGCAGAATACATCAGTAAATTTAACATATTGTATAAAAACAACTTTGTATGTGATATCTGAATATGTTGTAATGGTTAAACTCTGTAATAACAAAATATTAAAGCTAAATAGAGGAATAAAAATTTATAAAGTAACGAAAATGTCAGTTAAAAATATACCCCCTCGCATTTAAGTAATTTGCAATCTATTTATTGGGAATCTGCATGTCCTGAATCATCGCTGCAGAGAAAATTTTATGTTATATCGACAAAAAACAAATATAAAAATAATAAACTGGTTAACACTGCATACCAGTCTGAATTTGCTTGAACCTTGTTTGAAGGACAATTCCTAGAATCATGACCAACATTATACTTCATGCAAGCTTTGCATTGTCTGCCTCTATTCCTTTTTAATTCTTGTTGAGAAATTCGGCGACTGCCTGAACCTTTTGGTCTTCCTCCCCTTCCACTACCTTTTGTTTTTGCAGTAACAGGGACAAGTACATGGTTATTATTATCATGATTTTCCAAATGAGATTGATCCTGTGATACATTTGATAATCTTTTTTTTTGAATTTAAACTTTGAACTTCTTCGAGCAATTTCAGAAGCTTTGCTTTTACGAGAAAGAAAATATCATCATATTCTACGCTACTTTCAGCAACAATCTGAGAACATATATCATTTAACTGTCCAGATCTTTCATGTTGGGGATTTTGGTTGTAGATTGGATAATTACCAGACCTCTTAATATTCCTGGTCCATCTGGGCATGATAAAAGAACTTGAAAGAAATGAATCTCCTCTGAACTTGAGAACAGCAAGTAAATGCCTGCATGGTATTCCTTGAAATTTCATTTTTTTGCATTCACAAGATAGATAATTAGTCTGATGAATTTCATTAACTATTCTATCTCTAACAGACTTATCGATTGATGAAACATTGTAACATGTCGATCCATCTTTTATTTCAGAAACACGAACGTTTAACATCATTAACTCCTTCAACTCTTTCTGGAACTTGTAAAAAATCCTTTTCGAATAAACATCAACCATTTGTTCTTCCAAAGTCCATTTGGTTCTTAACTTAGGCCTTCTAGTCTTTGAATCATGGTCCATATCATTCTCACGTTCTCTTAAACTCTGGATGGCTGTCTGGAATCTAGAAACAAACTCTAAAAGAGTGTTCTGTTTAGTAATAGAATTTTGTAAAAATGAGTTCATACTTTCACTCCTTTGAGTGCTACGCATCCCAGCAAAGAATGTGTCATTAGTATATACATCTATCCATTTCTGTCTTATTTCATACTTCTCTGCTAACCATTTATTCTCAAGCAATCCAAACTCAGAATGGCTGCTGACCAACCATCTTCAAATTGATCAATAGACTCACTCCGCCAAACAAGCCTGCTAAATGTTTTAAGAGCCTTGACAATTTCCTTCAGTCTACCCAGTTTAAGTTTCAGCTTTGTCATAATATGCCATGTACAAAACTTGTGAACAGTGTTGGGAAATGAAATACGGATTGCAGCACCTATTGTTGGATCTTCATCAGTGATTATAGGAAATAGGGTGTTTTCTAACAGCATCAAGGAATTGATTAAATAACCAAGTAAAACTTTCTGTTGTTTCTCTGTTGATAAATACATTACCAAAAAAAATTGAGCAACCATGGTGGTTAACTCCACAGAAAGATGCAAATATTAATTTGTATTCATTGGTTCTATATGTCGTATCAAACGAAATTGTATCACCAAAAACCTTGTAATCTTCGATGGATACACTGTCAGCCCAGAATAAATGTGTGAGCCTATTGTCCTCGTCAGTTTGATAAGAGTAGAAAAATTCAGGCGTCAACTTTTTACAGTTATCAAAGAGATCTAACACAAGTTTTGCATCCAAACCATCACGACGTCTTCTCTCATCCCTGTTAAGGTTGTATATATCGCGCACAATGCCACCAACTTTGTTGTTTGTAATGAACCGTTATCCAAAAATGCCGATTGTTTTGATGCAGGAATATTAACATCAGTCATGGACTTGATAAGCATTTTAGCAGCTTTAGAGAACTTTTCTATTGGCACGAAGATATAGCCGTTTGCTGGAGGATACAAGGTTATGATTGTGCTCTTCATTGAAACAAACCACTATCCAGTCATGATCAACAAACCTATATTTAACCGACATCATGGCCTTACAACCAGTTCGAACAACACCAACAGCTCTCTCCGATCTTTCAAACATACTTTCATCGCTGCAATCACTGTTCAACTAAGAAAACCATCTCTTGTTGATGAGGAAGCTCTTGATTTTCCTTCTTTCCAACATACAAAACTCTTAAACACCAGTGTCTGTTTCTTTGTTTCTAGTTTACTCTATCAACTCTATGTCTTTTGCTACTTTTGCGTACATTGAAACCCTCCCTTGTAGCATAAGCTTCATAAAAATTATATGCGTGTTCAACGGAACCAAAAACCATACCAACAGTGGGTATATTCTGATAACTAGAACAGTTTGCGATTGGGGAACTTGGATCAACTGCATTAATTTAAATATAATTGAAAAACATGTTAAATCTAATGATGTTTTTCACATATATATCGAAAAAGATCGAAAAATATTAACAATATTAACTTTAAGAACTATGAAGATATATTGTTTGTATAATTATTAAATTTACACACTAACAATATTACCTGAAAAGGATGCATCAGTTTGTAGGCACTCTGTATATGCGATCTTTGCTCCAATATCCTAATATAAAAATAACACAATAATAAATTTACTTAAAAAAAAATAAAAGTTTATATGGTATCTCATTACCTCAAAATTTGGAAGACAAGTCTTGTGCAATATCTCTGGAACGTAGGGCACCCCATATATTTTCCTGGTAATATACAAAGAAAGTGAGATTGCGTAAACTAAACTAAGAAAAAATTAATATAGAGCAAGAAAATGTACAATTCAGATTAATATTTTACAATGGAATATGTTATTAATTATTGTGTATTATATTTGGTATATAGGGCATCCGAAAGTGGTCCTGCCAAAAGTCAAAAAACGTGAAATTGTGTAAAATATATTAGGAAATATTACCCAAAGTAAATAAAATTTAAAATATATATAAATATTGTATAATGGATTATAAAATTAATTCTAGTGAAATATATTTGTAATAAATGTCACCCGAAAATGTTACTGGTAAAAAAGAAAGAACGAAATATTGTGTAATTTATATAAGGAAATAGTAAAATAAATTAATATAATATACAATACAATCAAAATATTGTACAATGGATCGTGAAGTTATATATATTATGTTGAATGAATATATTGTAAAATATGTCGAATGATAATAAAATATAGACATGTATTATTGTATAATGTCAATTATATATCAAGACAACAAATTAAATGAAAACACGTTTATTGACCATAACTGTAAATCTAGTACAATTTAACATAAACTTGAGAACAAATTGAAGAACAAATGTAATGATTACATAAAAATCATATTAATTCTACTAAAATCAAAAATTTGTATAATATTAAAATACAACACCTGTGGAGAGAGGACAGATATCAGAATTGACGTGACCTGTATCTTCAGTGCTATTTTCCTGTTACAAAAAATCACTATATACATCAAATCGAAATATTTTTTGAAGAACAACAAAGAAATATAATGTAATAACATGGAATCCTTCTTCATAAAAGTTAGACATAAACTCCGATGCAGAATCATCGCTTGATGAAGAATAGGAATCGTCCATGGTGAAGAACGAATGTGGATGCAAAAGATTAAACGTTAGAAAAAAGAATTAAAATTAGTATAAAACCAAATACCGTAATTTAAGGGATAATTAAATAATTCTGGTGCCGGATGAAGAATCTAAATATAGGAAGAAGAATCGTTTATAAAAAAAGAACGAACATCACAAAATTGATTGAGTCATAAAGCCACTAATTTACTAAATATAGAAAACCGGGAGTGGTATATTGCGATGGTTTAACATGGTTTCGCGTGTGTGATTATAGACGGCTGATGGCCGTAGATGCAGATCAGACGGCCAATATTCGTGGCTTTCCATATAGCAAGGAAAGGTGCACCTCATCTGAAATATTCTCTCTCTCTCTCTCTCTCTCTATATATATATATATATGGGTAAAATGGGGCTGCCCTCAAGGGGTAGCTAACTTAGCTACCCCCGCCCCATTTTCTCCCCTATTTTTTAGTTTTTTTGAAAATTTCTTCCATGAATATTCATCACTATATCCCTATATTGTGTCATTAAAATTTCGTGTGAAACAGAGACTCTACGGCCTCCATCCAGACAGTCAATTTTTTAACGGTAACAAGATTTTTTAAATCGACCCCGTTTGGATGGAGATCGTAGGAGTCTCTGTTTCGCATGAAATTTGAATGACATAATATAGGGATTTAATAAATGAATTTACACGGTTTTAGATTTTCAAAAAAAATAAAACAAATTGTGAAAAAGGGGCGGGGGGAGCTAAGTTAGCTCCCCCTAGGGGGCATACACATTTTACCCTATATATATATATATATGGAAAAATGGAGCTGCCCCCTGGGGGCAGCCAACATGGCTGCCCCCGCCCCATTTTTTGCCGTTTTTTATTTTTTTTGAAAAATATCGCCACGTATATTCATCCCTATATCCCTCCTATATGCCATTCGAATTTCGTCAGAAATAGAGACTCTTACGGCCTCCATCGAGATAGTGTCGATTTTAAAAATACTGTTACCGTTAAAAAATGACTGTCTCGATGGAGGCCATAAGAGTCTCTGTCTCTGACGAAATTTGAATGGTATATAGGAGGGATGTAGGGATGAATATACATGACAATATTTTTTTAAAAAAATAAACAAAAGCCGAAAACGGCGCGGGGGCAGCCCCATTAAACTCATATATATATATATATATATATAGGGTAAAATGGGGCTGCCCTCTGGGAGTAGCCAACTTGGCTACTCCCACCCCTATTTTTCTCTCATTTTTTTATTTCTTTAGAAAATAAAAATTTGTATATTCATCACTATATCCCTCTAACATTCTATTAAAATTTCGTCAGAAACAGAGACTCCATAGGCCCTCCATCCAGACGTCATTTTTTTAACGGTCGCAAGATTTTTTAAATCGACCCTGTTTGGATGGAGGCCGTATGAGTCTCTGTTTCTGATGAAATTTTAATAGAATGTTAGAGGGATATAATGATGAATTAACAAATTTTTATTTTCCAAAGAAATAAAAAAATGAGGGAAAATAGGGGTGAGAGTAGCCAAGTTGGCTACTCCCAAGGGGCAACCCCATTTAACCCATATATATATATATATATATATATATTATATATATATAGTCATATGTGGCTGCCCCCTAGGGGCAGCCAACATGGCTGCCCCCGCCTTATTTGGGCAAATTTTTTTATTTTTTTTTGAAAAATAACACCATGTAGATTCATCCCTATATCCCTCCTATATACCATTCGAATTTCGTCAGAAACAGAGACTCCTACGGCCTCCATCCGGACAGTAATTTTTTAACGGTAACAGGATTTTTTTAAATCGATACCATCGAGATGGAGGCCGTAGGAGTCTCTGTTTTCTGACGAAATTCGAATGGCATATAAGAGGGATATATGGATGAATATACATGGTTTTATTTTTCAAAAAAAAATAAAAAAAAACGCCGAAAAATGGGGGCGGGGGCAGCCCCATTTTTCCCATATATATGAGGAAAATGGGGCTGCCCCTAGGGGGAGCTAACTTAGCTCCCCCGCCCTATTTTCTTCATTTTTTTATTTTTTTTGAAAATTTTTTTCATCACTATATCACTATATTATGTCATAAAAATTTCGTGTGAAATAGAGACTCCTACGGCCTCCATCCAGACAGTCATTTTTTTAACGGTAACAGGATCTTTTAAATCGTCCCATTTGGATGGAGGTCGTAGGAGTCTCTGTTTCGCATGAAAATTTGAATGACATAATATATGGATTTAATAATGAATTTACACGGTTTTAGATTTCAAAAAAATAAAAAATTTGTGAAAAATGGCGGGGGGAGCTAAGTTAGCTCCCCCTAGGGGGCATACACATTTTACCCTATATATATATATATGGGTAAAATGGGGCTGCCCCCAGGGAGTAGCCAACTTGGCTACTCCCACCCCTATTTTCCCCTCTTTTTTTATTTTTTTTGGAAAAAAAATTTGTATATTCATCATTATATCCATCTCACATTCTATTAAAATTTCGTCATAAAAGAGACTCCTAAGCCCTCCATCCAGACGTCATTTTTTTTAACGGTCGTAGGATTTTTTAAATCGATCATGTTTGGATGGAGGCCGTAGGAGTCTCTGTTTCTGACGAAATTTTAACAGAATGTGAGAGGATTATAATGATGAATATACAAATCTTTATTTTCCAAAAAAAATAAAAAAATGAGGGAAAAATAGGGGTGGGAGTAGCCAAGTTGGCTACTCCCTGGGGGCAGCCCCATTTACCTCTATATATATATAGGGAAAAGGGAGTATGCAATGGCGGGTGCAGCCAACTGGCTACACCTGGCCATTTTTTTCATTGATTTTTTATTTTTTTTAAAAAAACTTATGGGGATTTACTTAGTTTATTGTGTGGAATATGTGTTTCAAATTTCATGCAAAACAAACACTCCTAACATGCCCATCTAGATATGATCAATTTCAATAATTTTGAAACCGTTAAAATGTCATAGCCTTGATGGAGATGATAGAAATGTCGAATTTAGTTGAAATTGGTATGATATCATGGTGATATATAGTGATTTAAATCCCCCTAGGTTTCATTTCAAAAACACAAAAAATCAAAGAAAAAAATGGCCGGGTGCAGCAAGTTAGCTACACCCGCCGGTGCAACCCCCCAACCCCCATATATATATATATATATATATATATATGGGAAAAAGGAGTATGCTCCCTGGTTGTAGCTAACTTACGTGCTCCCTCCTATTTTTATCTGTATTTTTCTTATTTTTATTAACTAAAACCTATTGGAATTTAGATCACAATATGTCATCATGGTATCATTAAAATTCAACTCAATTCGAGACTTCTATCCCCTCCATCAAGACTGTCAAATTTTAACGGTCTCAGAATTGCTGAAATTGACCCCCTTCAGATGGAGGGCATAAAAGTCTCTGTTTTTGATGAAATTGGAATGACATGTTAGGGGGATATGGTGATGAATATACATATTTTTATTTTTCAAAAAAATAAAAAATAGGAGAAAAATACGGGTGGGAGTAGCCAATTGGCTACAACCAGAGAGTAGCCTCATTTAACCCTATATATATATATATAGGGAAAAGGGAAGCTACACCGAGTGGTGCAGCCAACTAGCTACATCCGGGTATTTTTCTTATTGATTTTTTATTTTTTTTGAAAAAAAACTTATGGGGATTTACTTAGTTTATTGTGTGGAATATTCGTTTCAAATTTCATGCAAAACAAACATTTCTAACATGTCCATCTAGATAGGGACAATTTCAATAATTCTGAGACCGTTAAAATGCGATAGTCTTGATGGAAATGATAGAAGTGTCGAATTTAGTTGAAATTGATATGATATCATGGTGATATATGGGGATTTAAATCCCTCTAGGTTTCATTTACAAAATACAGAAAATCGAAGGAAATAATGGCCGAGTGCAGCTAGTTAGCTACAACCCCGGGTGCAGCTTCCCCAACCCCATATATATATAGGAAAAAATGGGGCTGCCCCCTGCCCCCGCCCCATTTTTCGGCGTTTTTTTATTTTTTATTTTTGAAAAATAAAACCATGTATATTCATCCATATATCCCTCCTATATGCCATTCGAATTTCGTCAGAAACAGAGACTCCTACAGCCTCCATCTCGATGGTATCGATTTAAAAAAATCCTGTTACCGTTAAAAAATTACTGTCCGGATGGAGGCCGTAGGAGTCTCTTTTTCTGACGAAATTCGAATGGTATATAGGAGGGATATAGGGATGAATGTAGATGGTGTTATTTTTCAAAAAAAATAAAAAAATTTGCCCAAATAAGGCGGGGGCAACCATGTTGGCTGCCCTTAGGGGGCAGCCACATATGACTCATATATATATATATATATATATATGGGTAAAATGGGGCTGCCCCCCTATTTTTTTCTCATTTTTTTTGGAAAATAAAAATTTGTATATTCATCATTATATCCCTCTCACATTCTATTAAAATTTCATCAGAAACAGAGACTCAAATTTAAAAAATTCCTGCGACCGTTAAAAAAATGACGTCTAGATGGAGGGCTTAGGAGTCTCTGTTTCTGACGAAATTGATATAATGATGAATATACAAATTTTTATTTTCCAAAAAAATAAAAAAATGAGGGAAAAATAGAGGTGGGAGTAGCCAAGTTGGCTACTCAGGAGTAGCCAACTTGGCTACTCCCACCTCTATTTTTCCCTCATTTTTTATTTTTTTGGAAAATAAAAATTTGTATATTCATCATTATATCCCTCTCACATTCTGTTAAAATTTCGTCAGAAACAGAGACTCCTAGGCCCTCCATCCAGACGTCATTTTTTTAACGGTCGCAGGATTTTTTAAATCGATCATGTTTAGATGGAGGCCGTAGGAGTCTCTGTTTCTGACGAAATTTTAATAGAATGTTAGAGGGATATAATGATGAATTACAAATTTTTATTTTCCAAAGAAATAAAAAAAGAGGGAAAAATAAGGGTGGGAGTAGCCAAGTTGGCTACTCCCAGGGGGCAGCCCCATTTTACCCTATATATATAAATGGGGTTGCCCCCTGGGAGTAGCCAACTTGGCTACTCCCACCCATATTTTCCCCTCATTTTTTTATTTCTTTGGAAATAAAAATTTGTAAATTCATCATTATATCCCTCTAGCATTCTATTAAAATTTCGTCAGAAATAGAGACTCCTAGGCCCTCCATCCAGACGTCATTTTTTTAACGGTCGCAGGATTTTTTAAATCGACCCTATTTGGACGAAGGCCTAGGAGTCTCTGTTTCTGACGAAATAAAAAAATGAGGGAAAAATAGGGGTGGGAGTAGCCAAGTTGGCTACTCCCTGGGGGCAGCCCCATTTAACCCATATATATATATATGTGTGTGTGTGTGTGTGTGTGTGTGTGTGTGTGTGTGTGTGTGTTGTTTATTTTTTTTGAAAAATATCGCAATGTATATTCATCTCTATATCCCTTCTATATGCATTCGAATTTTGTAAAAAACAAAGACTCTTGTGGCCTTCATCTAGACAGTCATTTTTTAACGGTCGTAGGATTTTTTAAATCGATCATATCTGGAAGGAGGTTGTAGGAGTCTCTGTTTCTAATAAAATTCGAATGACATTTAGAAGATATATAGGGATGAATAAACATGGTGATATTTTTCCAAAAAAATGTGAGAAATGTGATGGGGGAAACCAGGTTGGCTGCAGAAGGCAACCACATTTTTCCTATATATATATATATATATATATATGGAAAATGGGGTTGCCCCCATCCCATTTTTTGTCAAATATTTTATTTTTTTGAAAAATATTGCCATGCATATTCATCCCTATCCCTCATGCATGTCATTCGAATTTCATCAGAAACAGATACTCATATGCCCTCCATCTAGAATAGGCACGATTACAACAATTCTAAGACTTTTAAAATTACCTGGTCTAGATGGAGGCATATGAGTTTCTATTTCTAACAAAATTCGAATGACATGTAAGAGAGACATATGGATGAATATACATGATGATATTTTTCAAAAAAAGAAAAACAAAAAAATTTACAAAAAATGAGGTGGGGACAGTTGTAATACCCCCAACTCCCAGGTACGGGAATATCGTGCAATATCGGTATTGTACGCCCGTGTGGTTCGGTGGCCACACTATGAAGTTCTGGAGGACTTCACCTTAGCTAGCGTACAATTAAGGATGGGGTTTACCGCATGAAGGTCATAGACCGCCAGTTCCCCTTGGCACAACACAAGTGTTTGGCAGCACTTGATGGAGCTTGAGCTGCAACATCCACATAGGAGCGTGGGGCCCATTGATGACGTGGCGTGATGACATGGCATGCTGATGGAGTAGGTGACGTGCGTCGGTTGCAAAAGACGAATGGATTGCACGGAAGATGAAGAGCCAAGGCGCATGAAGAGTCATCTTGGAAGACAAAGGATCTTCGTAGAAGACTAATAGTCCTTGCATTCATTGTACATGTAACAATGGTGTCCCTTCGTATATCCCTGGCTTGTCTATATAAGGAGGGGTAGAGCTCATTGGTAAATATCACACTCAGAGTGAGTCTCTTGCAATACAAAGAGGGTTTAGTGCCAACTGCTCTTGTATCCTTGTGCTTGAGTGCTTGTGTACGAGTATTCTAGCGGCGTGGTTAATCGGTGTGCCAGTGTACATCCTACATGCAAGGGGAAGGCTGGTTATCTTGCGCGAAGCTAACACCGCACAAGTTAGTGTCAAAAATTAGAGTTGAGATTTTACCCCTGTGACAAATGGTATCAGAGCGAGAAATGGTGCCCAACACCGGAGATCGCCTTGCTTCCTTGGAGGGAATCGTGATGGAGATTCACTCTCAACTAGGTACTCATGCCCAACGCTTGGCTCGTCTGGAGGACGACGCAGGTGTGGATTTATCGGATGTCGTTCGCGATAGCCAGCACTCAATCGACATAGTGAAGGAACTCGGAGAGAAGCTAGAGGAGCTCGAGTCTCTGATGCAAGATCTGCATGGGGAACTCTCCATCATTAAGAAAGAGATCGCGAACGGGGACAGATCCAGTGAGTCTCAAAGGCCAAAGGTCCTAAAGCCCAAGTCCTTTTCAGGTACGTGGAGTGCCAAAGACTTGGAAAATTTCTTACGGGATATGGAGGTATACTTCAAAGCTGTCAAGACTCCTGAGGCAGAGAAAGTGTCCTTGGCGATTACCTATCCGACCATGCAAAGCTATGGTGGTGGTGTTAGCAATGTGAGCCCCGGGTGAACTATTCCTACAGTAAATGTTATTGTAGTAAATGATTTATCAATAAAAGTTATTGATTATTTTCACTCCCTTTCTGAGATTGAATGAATGAATGCACTATAAGGTCCCTCTGTACAATAAGGGTTATGTACCATGGCCAACTTGATGATCATACAACTGTTGATTCATTGAATGAATCATAGAGGCTGATGCTGGGATGAATATCTAAAGAGTTAGATAGAGGACTCATCAAGCATCGTCAAATGATTGTTAAATGATGATCTCCAGCATGAGTAGGAGATGGCAATCTGTTCTCAAATGGCTGATATCTGACTGACCTCTTGATGCAGGTCCTCTGCATGGGAATAGTGATTCGGAGGTGTCAGATTAGTTGAGTCAATGGGTTGACTTAATGAGATAGAGATAACTAAAGACCTATGTTGAATGTTGTCACAGCATAGGCAGGCATCCTCTGACCGGAGACAGATGTGTTGCAGTTTCACTTATGAACAGGGAGACATGAGCTCACTCATGAGGTGTTGGGACTGATCAAATTCCATGCATGGTTGTCATGCTTTGGAAGCATGACATGAATTTGAAGGTAAAATATATGCTTTGTGAAAGCATATGATCTGTACCAATTCACAGTGACGAAGATTGAGAAACTTAATAATCAAACCCTGAAGATGACAGTATAAAAGTGATCTTTATCTTCAGAATGATCATAGGTCTTCTAGTATGCAGGATGTACAGGTATTGGAAATACCTGAGGGTGATGTGATCATAAATGATTGTATAACCATGACGCTTCCATTCCGAGGGAGTGATGAAACATGTTTGTATTTTAATGACTCCTCTCATTAGAGAAGTGACCTAATCTTAGTCCATGAACTGGACATTAATCTGAATGAGATTCAGATGCAATGAGAAGATTAGGTCTACGGTCTTGATTTGATCAAGCATCAGTGGGAGGTCCATAGGATCTGGATTTGAGATATGATCTCAACATCCAAGTCACTATACGTGGAACAATACAATCACCATGTCCTTATCTCCAAATATCTGCGGAGAAATCGTATTATTCTTGAAGGGTTCAAGAATAATTCCATAAGATCTAAGCAATGAAGAAATAATGATTAAATGTGATTTAATCATCTTGATGTGTGCAGAAATTATCCAATATAATTAAATATAATTTAATTATTATCGATAAGAATAATGCGGATAGAAATATCCAATTATTCATAATATATTATAAATGTGATTTATAATGTATTAGAGAGAGCTAATTATAATTTATATTTGTTGATTAATTATTATGTGTATTGGATACACATTGTGTAATTAATTGACAATGTAAATTATATGTTGTTTTGGGTTGTGAATATGATTCACAATTTTTCAATGGCAAGGTTGCAATATTCTCAAAATTAATTGTGAATTGTTTTTGAAGAATATATCACAGTAAAATTGTTGGAAATAAATAATGAGATATTTCCATGGAGATATGCAATCTCATGAAATCTCATGAGATTGCCTCCATGAGAAATCAAGTGGGCGGCACCCAATTCCTAATTGGAATGGGTGGTCGTCCACTTGAATATACATGGAAGATGTAATCTCCATGTATATTCTCTCCTTATTTATTGGTATAATTTAGGATTGATTTATATTTGATTTTGTCAAATATATTTTAATATAAATTTTTTGGTTTTACCAACAACAATCTTGACCATTGGATTAGACATAAATCAATCTCATCCATTGATTTTATATGTCCCATGGATTGAGATCCATGGATCCCAAAACCCTATAAATAGAGAGGCATACCATGCTCTCAAAAGGCTATGCAATATTGAAGCTCTCTCTCTCTCTCTCTCTCTCTCTCTTTCTCCATACACGTCAACCCTCTCTCCCTCTACTTGGTGGCCGACCACCAAACCCTAGGGGAGGCTCTAGACGACGCTCTCGCCACCGCGTCGCCGTTTCGACGTTCTTCTGTTCTCCGTCTTCTTGGAGTGCTTCGCTCACAAAGGAGACTTTCGATCTTGTATGACGAGATCAGGAGCAACCATGCTTGGATCATCTTCTTGGATTGTGAAGACTACGCGGTTCATCCCCGCGCTCACAAGTGATCTCACCGACGATCGGACTTGAGACAGGAGGTCTCTTTCTTTAGAGACTTGATCAACCACGCTTCAAGAGGTATTCCTTTATATTTGTTGTGGTTATAGATGAAACGATCCGAGAATCGTTCTTGGATCATGTGGTTTCATCGCATGAAAATTTTTTAAATTCCGCTGCACAGAACAACTAATACGACTAGTCGTTCCGCGTCGTATCCGATACGATGATCACGCTTTCGTGATGAGCTTGAGGATAAATTACATATCCTTCAAGTGGTATCAGAGCCTTAGATCGACGGTTTCAAATATGATTCGCAAAACCGAGGACGACTTGGGTTCGTCAAGGTCGTGAAAGTTTTTTGTCGCATTTGATTTTGCAGATCTGTTTAGTAAATAATTTCGACCATGTTTAAAATGTTTAAGCACGAATTATTTACTTGTATTTTGTTCCCCATTAAGTAAGGAAACTATAGGATCTCAGTTTGCGTAATTTGGATTCCGTATGCTCGAGATATGGTTGTTTTAATGAACATGTATGCACTGTTGCGGGAACTAAAGATCTTAACATGATTAAGGAGTTAATTACTGTTTTGATCTGCCTCGAAATGCGTGAAACATCACTTGGTTCTGTCCTAAATCAAGTTAGCAATCTTTGAAAATTGAGTTTGTCTAATTTGGATTTAAATTAATTGAGATATATTAATTTTAGTAAATAGGTGGCACTACTAAAATTACAGTCCTAATCAAGAACCAAGTGATTGTCAATTAGAGAAATTAATTGTTAATTTCATGAAATAATTATAGAAAATATTTGTGAAATATTGGAAGATGATTATTTCCTTAATTGACTTAGCCTCAACCAATTAATTGATTAGATTTGATCTATATCATAATTGGAAACACAATCATCAAACTTTATACTTGAATAGGATGGGAATTTGTGTAGCAAATTTCCTTATAATCAAAAATTATTTTGATTATTACTGTATGATATAATTTCGGTTGAAGAACCGATGATCATCTCAAGTACAAATTAATATATTTGGCATTATACTTTCCTAAGGTGGATATGGTGTCTAGTCGGAGAGCATTAGGGTTGCGGGTTGCAACGTATGTGGTCCGTCCCACTCTCGTCGGTACTGGCCATGACAGCGGGTAGGGACTCAATAATGCCGGAGAAAAACAAGGTGTATTTTCTAATTATTAAAATTCGAATTAACACATATTTTGAGATATTATTATATTTATATTCAAGTAAAATAATCAAGTTTGTTGATTGAATTAGATTGATAATTAATTTAATATGATTAAATTGATTATGTCCAATTAAGACACTCTATTATGAATAGAGTTATCATTTACCTTGGAAGAATTAATTATATGAATGTGATTCATGATAAATAATTAAAATTTGAATATGAGGTGGAGGATCACATAAGTGACATCAATGGTCTCCCGTCAAGGCAAAGGGTTCCGTCGCCAGGGATTGCATGTGGGAGACGCCTGTCCGAAGTGATAGCTCCTGTATGGAAGCGCATCTGGATCGGGCTCTTTGCTTCTCGAAAGAGTAAGACCGTATACGTAGTGACCCCAATATCGGATCCTCATATTATTCGGGCGATATTGGATTGCGCATAGCGAGTACTATTCCTGTTGACAGTTGGTTCAATTAACAACGGGTCAACATCGCCTTAGGGGTGGTGGGCCCGGGTGTTAAAGACCAAATTGGGAAATGCAAGTTGGACTTGCAAGGCGGAATGTGTTCTCGCTTATCTTTATTGAAGTCACATATTCTCATATTATTGGGATGTGACAAAGATAAAGAGGAGATCCCAATTCTTGCTAGAGATATAGCGGTAAGTATATCTCTTATTTTGAAAGTGATTAAGGGAATGAACTTTCAAAATCGACAATGCAAGAATAGTTTGATTTAAAATACCTTAATTAAATATCATAAATTTGAATATATGTCTATATGTTCTAATATAGTGCATTCTTAATTTTAGAAAATGAAGTCCTTGAACCCACTAAGTGGGCTTCTTGAGGTCAACCAATTGACCGGCCCGAATACTCGGATTGGATCCGTAATTTGGAGCTTGTTCTCTCTGCAGAGCGCATCAGTTATGTGCTCTCCGAGGACAAGCATGAGAGCCCTAAGTCCAAGGAAGAAAAAGCATATAATGACAAGTATGATGAAGATCATGTCTTGGCTATATGCTATATCCTGGGTTCTCTCTCCAATGTTCTGCAGAAGCAACATGTGGAGATGAGCACATGTCAGGAAATTATGCAAAATCTAAAAGGTATGTTTGGTGACATCAACCGTACCCAGCGTTACAATATTATGAAAGAGCTCGTTCGTTGCAAGATGCAGGAAGGAACTTCGGTTCGGGAGCACGTACTCAAAATGTTTGGGTACTTGTCTGAACTGGAGACTCTTGGGGCCAACATGGATGCAGACATGCAAGCTGACTTCATTCTGTTGTCTTTGCCCAAGTCTTTCAATAATTTTGTGGTTTCATTTCACATGAACAAGTCGGACTTGTCAAACGTCGGTCTTCTTGCTGCATTAAAGTCTGCAGAAGATGTAATGAAGAAAGATGGTCCCGCTGACAGTGCCATGGTTGCACAGGTCAAACGGAAGCGCGGTCGGAAGCAAGGTTCTCGGAAGGGCCTGGCTCAGAAGATAAAGAAGAAGAGTCAAGGCGTTGGCTCATCTTCTAGTGCCTCCACACTGATAGCGTCGAAGAAATCCGACGTTTGTCACCACTGCAAAAAGCCGGGGCACTGGAGGCGTAATTGCCCAGAATACCTGAAGTCGTCAGACAAAGGTAAAGCCCTAGCAGGTATGAAATCTACTTTTATCATTGAAACTAGCTTTCTTGTCAGACGAGAAGGAAGTTGGGTTGTAGATTCTGGTGCTTCTGTTCATGTATGCAATTTGTTGCATTTGTTTCAGGAAACTAGAAATCTTGAGGAAGGGGAGATAGTCATCCATATGGAATCTGATGCAAGTGTTGCAGCAGTAGCCATCGAGACTTGTCGACTATCATTATCTAGCGGTAGAGTCCTTATACTTAAAGAGTGTCTTTGTGTACTCGAAGTCAGAAGGAACTTGATATCTGTATCCAAGCTTGTTAGAAGCGGATATTCATTCCTTTTCTGTAATAAATTAGTCATAAATCGTTATGATAAATATATTACGGATGGTGTTTTTACTTCTGGTGGACTCTATGAGTTGTGCATTGATAAATGTATCATGAATGTTAAAACCACTAATAAAAACCCTAAAAGATCCAGGGAGGATAAAAACATCTCAAATGAGATTTGGCATCAAAGGTTTGGTCATTTATCTATTGATAGGATCAATAGATTGATAAAGGACGGACCTCTAGATTTTCTACAGGTTCAACCTTTGCCCACTTGCAAACATTGCATTCAGGGTAAAATGACTAGGACGCCTTTCCGTAACAAGGTTACGAGATGCGAAGGTATTATTGACCTAACACATACCGATGTATGTGGTCCCTTCAGTACCGCGACTCGAAATGGATATCGATATTATTTGACGTTTATTAATGACCATTCGCTATACGGGTTTGTCTTCTTATTACGTCATAAGTCTGAAACCTTTGAAAAGTTCAAAGAGTTCAAGGTTTTGATTGAGAACCAAACTGATAGGAAGATTAAGCAGATTCGATCTGATCGAGGTGGCGAGTACCTCTCGGATGAATTCAAGGAATACCTTAAGGAGAATGGAATTGTTTCCAATCTCACTCCTCCTGGAACTCCCCAACTTAATGGTGTTGCTGAAAGACGCAACAGGACCATCATGGATATGGTTCGTTCGATGATGAGCAAAGCACATTTACCTCTTAGTTTCTGGGGATATGCAGTAGAGACTGCAATTTATATCCTAAATAAGATTCCTAGCAAATCTGTGCCTAAGACTCCTCATGAGCTATGGTATGGAACCAAACCTAGTGTTAATCACTTGAGGGTTTGGGGTTGCTTGGTCCATGCGAAGAACATGGACGCAAGTAAGCTTGAATCTTGCTCTCGTGAGTGTTACTTCATTGGATATGTTAAAGATGGTATTGGATACTAGCTTTATGACCCTGAGTCCCAAAAGGTTTTTGTTTCTAGAGACGTAAAGTTTCTAGAGAATGATTTCCTTAAAGGTCAAGACAAAGATGAAGTAGAGGAACTTATTGAATCCCCTGAGGATTCTGAGCTTCCAAGACCAGAAACTGAAGAGATAAATAAAGATGAAACACACATACCTTTTCTATGGAGTTCGAGGGTGGTTGCACCACCTGAAAGGTATGGATTCCATGTGTCAAGTGAGACTGACATTGATCCTACTTCATTTGATGAAGCACTCGCGGATCAAGACATGAATAGATGGATGCTAGCAATGAAGTCAGAAATTGACTCCATGCATAAGAATGGTGTATGGACCCTAGAGGATCCACTTAAAGGGGTAAAACCCATTGGGTGTAAATGGATATTCAAGAGAAAGAGGGGACCTGATGGGAAAGTAGAGACTTTCAAGGCACGGGTCGTAGCCAAGGGCTACACACAGAGAGAAGTCGTCGATTATGATGAGACATTCTCTCCTGTGGCTATGCTTAAATCCATCAGGACATTGCTAGCTATAGCTGCATATCTTGATTACGACATCTGGCAGATGGACGTCAAGACAGCTTTCCTCAATGGATACCTCAAGGAGGATATCTACATGGAGCAGCCCCAGGGCTTCATAATTGAGGATGGCAAAGAATGCAAGCTGAAGAAATCCATCTATGGGATCAAGCAAGCTTCTCGTAGATGGAACATCAGATTTGATGAAACCATAAAGAGTTATGATTTTGTGCAGAATCCTGATGAACCTTGTGTGTACAAGAAGCTTAGTGGGAGCGCTATTGTGTTCATCGTGCTTTATGTATAACTAAAGACCTATGTTGATTGCTGTCACAGCATAGGCATGCATCCTCTGACCGGAGACAGATGTGTCGCAAGTTCACTTATGAACCGGGATACATGAGCTCACTCATGAGGTGTTGGGACTGATCAAATTCCATGCATGGCCGTCATGCTTTGGAAGCATGACATGAATTTGAAGGTAAGATATATGCTTTGTGAAAGCATATGATCTGTACCAATTCCCAGTGACCAAGATTGAGAAACTTAATGATCAAACCCTGAAGATGACAGTACAAAAGTGATCTTTATCTTCAGAATGATCATAGGTATTCCAGTATGCAGGATGTACAGGTATTGGGAATACCTGAGGGTGATGTGATTATAAATGATTGTATAACCATGACGCTTTCATTCCGAGAGAGATGAAACGGGTTTGGATTTTAGTGACTCCTCTCATTAGAGAAGTGACCTAATCTTAGTCCATGAACTGGACATTGATCTGAATGAGATTCAGATGCAATGAGAAGATTAGGTCTACGGTCTTGATTTGATCAAGCATCAGTGGGAGGTCCATATGATCTGGATTTGAGATATGATTTCAACATCCAAGTCACTATACGTGGAACAATACATTCGCCCTGTCCTTATCTCCAAGTATCTGCGGAAAAATCGCATTATTCTTGAAGGATTCAAGAATAATTCCGTAAGATCTAAGCAATGAAGAAATAATGATTAAATGTGATTTAATCATCTTGATGTGTGTAGAAATTATCTAATATAATTAAATATGATTTAATTATTATAGATAAGAATAATGTGGATAGAAATATCCAATCATTCATAATATATTATAAATGTGATTTATAATGTATTAGAGAGAGCTAATTATAATTTATATTTGTTGATTAATTATTATGTGTATTGGATACACATTGTGTAATTAATTGACAATGTAAATTATATGTTATTTTGGGTTGTGAATATGATTCACAATTTTTCAATGGCAAGGTTGCAATATTCTCAAAATTAATTGTGAATTATTTTTGAAGAATATATCACAATAAAATTGTTGGAAATAAATAATGAGATATTTCCATGGAGATATACAATCTCATGAAATTTCATGAGATTGCCTCCATGAGAAATCAAGTGGGCGGTACCCAATTCCTAATTGGAATGGGTGGCCGTCCACTTGAATATACATGGAAGATGTAATCTCCATGTATATTCTCTCCTTATTTGTTGGTATAATTTAGGATTGGTTTATATTTGATTTTGTCAAATATATTTTAATATAAATTTGTTGGTTTTATCAACAACAATCTTGACCATTGGATTAGATGTAAATCAATCTCATCCATTGATTTTATATGTCCTATAGATTGAGATCCATGGATCCCAAAACCCTATAAATAGAGAGGCATACCATGCTCTTAAAAGGCTATGCAATATTGAAGCTCTCTCTCTCTCTCTCTCTTTCTCCATACACGTCAACCCTCTCTCCCTCTACTTGGTGGCCGACCACCAAACCCTAGGGGAGGCTCTCGTCGACGCTCTCACCACCGCGCCGCCGTTTCAATGTTCTTCAGTTCTCTGTCTTCTTGGAGTGCTTCGCTCATGAAGGATACGTTCGATCTTGTTCGACGAGATCAGGAGAAACCGTGCTTGGATCATCTTTTTGGATTGCGAGGACTATGCAGTTCATCCCCGTGCTCGCAAGTGATCTCACCGACGATCGGACTTGAGATAGGAGGTCTCTTTCTTTAGAGACTTGATCAACCACGCTTCAAGAGGTATTCCTTTATACTTGTTGTGGTTATAGATGAAACGATCCGAGAATCGTTCTTGGATCATGTGGTTTCGTCGCATGAAAATTTTTTAAATTCCGCTACACAGAACAACTAGTACGACTAGTCGTTCTGCATCGTATCCGATACGATGATCACGCTTCCGTGATGCGCTTGAGGATAAGTTCCATATCCTTCTGGTGGAGCTGTGCATTCGAAGGAAGACCAGACATGTCGTCTTGGGATGAGTTGGTGAAGGAACTTAAGGAGCAGTTCCTACCCACCAACAATGCTTGGATAGCGAGGGAGGTGCTCTGAAGGCTAAAGCAGACGGGAACCGTACGAGAGTACGTGAAGCAGTTCTCATCACTGCTGCTGGATATCAAAGGTATGTCTGAAGAAGACAAACTTTTTTACTTCATGGTGGGTCTTCAAAATTGGACTCAGGCAGAGCTTAGGAGGCAAGGGGTAAAGGACCTACAAATGGCCATCACTGCTGCGGATGCGCTGGTCGACTACAAAGTCCAACCCACCACAGAGTAGAAGGAGATCGAAAAGACAAAGAGCAAACCTAAGGAAAAGAGTAAGGTAAAGTTCAAGAAGTTTGGCAAGGAAGAAACTTCAATGGAGGGTGCAGAATCCTCCAAGAAAGCTGAGCAACCTAAGAGGAATGGCTGCTTCATTTGTGGCGGGCCACATCGAGCGTAGGAGTGCCCGAAACGAGAGAAGCTGAACTCCATGACCATGGAAGGGAACTCAGACAAAGAGGCATGCATGACAAACCTCAAGTTGCTCGCAACGTTCACTTGTGTTTGCTTAAGTTGGGCAAAGAGGCGAAAGTGGAGGTGGAGCACGAGGATCCAGAGCTGGTGTACCTTGATGTTGTGGTAAACAAGAAGACTCTTCGGCCATGATCGATATTGGATCAACACACAACTTCATCTCCAGCAAAGAGTTCGGGAGCTTGGGAGTTCCCTTGAAGAAGATCCAGTGCCGTATGAAGCTTGCCAACTCCGAGTCACTGCAGATCGAAGGTATGGCAAACTGCACTATCCAGTTGGGTGATTGGCAGGGAAAGGTACGCTTTCTCATGGTACCTCTCGATGACTTCCAAGTCATCTTGGGAGTCGAGTTCTTCAAAAGGCGAAGGCGTCTGTAATGCCTTATCTGGGAGGTGTCTTCTTCGCAGCTGCCGATAGCCCCTACTTCATCAGGGCTATCAAGAAGAAAGGACAGGCTGGAGCCATGTTCACGATGCAAGTTTGCAACAGATTAAAGAAAGGGGAAATAACGTACTTAGCTACAGTACGTGTCGAAGAAAATGGTGAGGAGATACAACCATACCCCAAGGTAGTAAAGAAGATGCTAGACGAGTTCAAGGACGTGATGCCAAAGGAGCTACCCAAGGAGCTTCTACCGAAGCGAGATGTGAATCACTCCATCGAGCTACTGCCAGGTACGGTGCCCCCTGCACATCTAGAGAAGTTGCGGAGACAACTAAAGGAACTGGTGGACGTTGGTCTGGTGCGTCCAAACAAAGCACTCTATGGAGCACCTGTGTTGTTCCAAAAGAAGAAACTGGTGGACGTTGGTCTGATGTGTCTAAGCAAAGCACCCTTGAATGTACGTGGACTATCGCGCACTGAACAAGGTGACGGTGAAGAACAATACTCCGTCCCTAATGTTGAAGACCTATTCGATCTCTTGGGCCAGGCCAAGTACTTTTCAAAGATGGAACTCTGGTCGGGATATTACCAGGTCCGCATCAAGGAGGAAGACATGCCAAAGACTGCGTGTGCGACATGTTATGTGTCTTTTTAATTCCTTATAATGTTGTTTGGGGTTGACTAATGCCCCGACAACTTTTTGTATGCTTATGAATGATGTCTTCCGCGAGTATATGGACTCGTTCATAGTGTACTTGGATGATATAGTAGTGTACAGTAGGACTCTGGAGGGAAATGTCAAGTATCTGCGGGTGGTGCTTAAAAAGATGAGGCAGAACCGGTTGTACTTGAATCCAGAGAAATGCGTCTTTGGTCAGGAGACCATCTCTTTTCTTTGGCATATCGTGGGCGGAGGCACGATACACATGGAGCCAAGGAAGACGCATGCAATTGAAGAGTGGGCAACCCCCTACAAAGGCGACAAAACTACGATCCTTCCTCGGATTGGTGAACTATTACAGGAAGTTCGTTAAGGGATACTCCAAGAAGGCGACGCCCCTGACGGACCTGCTTCGAAAGGATCAATCTTGGAAATGGACGCATGAATGCCAGGAGGCATTTCACAAGCTGAAGAGGGTGGTGGTGGAAGAACCTATCTTGCGACTTACAACCTTCGAGAAACCATTTGAAGTCCACACCGATGCATCCGACTATGCACTTGGAGGTGTACTGGTCCAAGATGAGCACCCCGTGGCGTACAAGAGCCGCAAGTTAAATCCAGCGGAGAGGAGGTACTTCGTGCATGAGAAGGAGATGAATGCAGTGGTACACTGTCTGAGGACATGGCGCCACTATCTTCTTGATTCAAAGTTCGTGGTACAAGCGGACAACGTGGCAACGAGCTGCTTTGCCACACAAAAGAAGCTGACTCCCAAGCAGGCACGATGTAAGACTTTCTTGCCAAATTCGACTTCGAGCTTAGCTACAAGCATGGGCAGACCAATCAGTAGCAGATGCACTCTCGAGGAAGAGCGAACCATAAGAGCTGAAGGTTGTGGTGATCGTATCGATCACCCGCGTGTTTAGAGACATGCTAGAGCGCATTTGGGAGCAAACTTAGGAGGATCCAGTCACTTCATGCTTAGTGCAATGCGTAAATGATGGAGAAGTCCTTAAATTCTAGATAGAAGAAGGCATCCTTTATGCGAAGGGCAGGAAGCCCTATGTCCCCTTCAGCGGTGGCTTGAGAAAAATGTTGCAGAAGGAAGCACACGACGCACAATGGGATGGTCATCCAGGAGTGGAGCGCACGCTGACACTCCTCTCCTCAAGCTACTTCAGCCGAAGATGGAGGAAGACGTGGAAGTCTACGTGCACACTTGTCTTATATGCCAACAAGACAAAACAGAGAGGAAGAAGATGACAGGATTGTTGGAGCCCCTGCCCACCCCTTCACGTCTGTGGGAGAGCGTCTCCATGGACTTCATCATTGGGTTTCCAAAGGTGGATGGGAATAATGCGATGATGGTGGTAGTTGATCGCTTCTCAAAATACGCGATCTTCGTACCAGTACCCTAGGAGTGCACAGCGGAGACCACAATGAAGTTGTTCCTGCAGAATGTGATGAAGCACTGGGAGATTCCATTGGACATCATGAGTGATCGCGATTCTCGGTTCATAGGTCGACTCTGGATGACTTTATTTGAGATGCTGGGATCCGATCTCAAATTCTCAACCAGCAATCACCCGTATACAGATAGTCAGACGGAGTGGATCAATGACTTGCTGGAAGAGTACCTGAGGTATTACGTGACGACCAATCAACACAATTGGGTTAGTTTACTGGACACTGCCCAATTCTGCTACAATCTACAGCAGACCTTCACCACAGGCTAGAGTCCATTCGAGATCGTGATGGGTAGGCAACCCGCGACACTACATGAAGTGGCTAAGAAGAATAGCCACGGACGGTGTCCTGCTGCACATCGCTTTGCTTTGGAGAGGCAGGATTGGTGGGAGGAAGTGAGGGATGCGTTGGATCTTGCTCAACGCATGATGAAGAAGGCGGCTGACAAGAGCCGTAGGCCGGTCGAGTTCTTGGTTGGGGAGAAAGTGCTGCTGAAGCTTACTCCTCAGATTTGGAAGAAAATCCTGAGGAAGACAACGCACAAAGGGTTGATTCCTCGTTACGATGGACCTTTTGAGATAGTTTGACGCGTGGGACCGCTCGCTTATCAATTACATCTTCCAGAGAGACTGAAGCTGCATCCCATGTTCCATGTCAGCTTCTTGAAGGAGTACCATGAGGACAAAGAAGATAACACCAGGAAGGCATCAAAACGTACCCCTCCTAACGTCCGGGTTCAGCATACGAGGGTTGCTGAGAAGATTCTTGACAGGCACGTGGAGGGCCAGAGCAAGAAGAACCGGAGGATCTTCTTCCTTCTCAAATGAAAGGGACTCCCAGAGGAGGAGGTAAACTGGGAACGTGATACAACCCTGTGGCAATTTGAGGACCTCATCGAGGATTTCTTGAAGACGTAGGATCAGTCGTGGACACCTGATGGATCAGGTGGGGGAGGCATGTAACACCCCCAACTCCCGAGGTACGGGAATAGCGTGCAATATCGGTATTATACGCTCGTGTGGTTTGGTGGCCACACTATGAAGTTTTGGAGGACTTCACCTTAGCAAGCGAACAGTTAAGGATGGGGTTTACCGCATGAAGGTCGTAGGCTGCAGGTTTCCCTTGGAACAACACAAGTGTTCGACGACATTTAATAGAGCTTGAGCTGCAACATCCACGTAGGAGCGTGGAGTCCACTAAAGATGTGGCGTGATGACATGGCGTGATGATGAGGTAGGCGACATGGCATGCTGACGGAGCAGGTAGCGTGGCATCGGTTGCAGAAGACGAAGGGATTGCACGGAAGATGAAGAGCCAAGGCGCACGAAGAGTCATCTTGGAAGACGAAGGGTCTTCGTAAAGACTAAGAGTCCTTGCATTCATTGTACATGTAATAATGATGTCCCTTCGTATACCCCCGGCTTGTCTATATAAGGAGGGGTAGATCTCATTTGTAGATATCACACTCAGAATGAGTCTCTTGCAATACAAAGAATGTTTATTGTACCTACTCAAAAGTATTTAATCGTCTTATTCAATGATGGATTTTATTATCAATAAACTAAACCATTTAATTTATACGTAAATATCATATTACAACCCATTTCATCAGGACCATGGCTTGTTCTAACACATACTCGTACGCATGTACTACAACACTCAATGCGTTAGCTTTCACATTTATATAAATTGCCAGACAAGTATTATCGAGCACCTTAATATACTTTAAATCATTCAAAGTAACTAAAAAACTATGGGTCTAAAAATCCATATTCAACTTTCATATTAAATTCAAACTTTAAATTTGACCAATCACCCTAATACCATTTTTGGTGACAGATTAGGGTGGGATAAAAGGCCCCAAACCTGCCACCCTTCGATCTCGATGTCGTGTTAGAATCGTGCCTTCATTGAGTAGCAAGCTCGGGTTGGGGCGAGGGTTTCTAACACGATGCCTTCGCGTGCTACTCCAACCACTACAGCCTGGTGGCTCCCTCTGTTGTACTCTCCCACCGTGCCCTCCACACTCGGTCCCCTCCTTCCCTCCAGGTGCATCTCTTCCATCTTCACTTGTGCCTAGGGTGGAGCATTGACCTCAACCCGACCGAAGCCGAAAAGACCCGCCCCGAGTCCGTTAATTTTTCTCGAGTCGTGGGTCGCATCAAGGTCCGTGGTTTTTAGTAAATCGATGATCTGGACCGGCCCAAGGCCCCCGGGAGCAGACTCAGATTCAGATCGAGCTTTATCCACTCTCAAGTTGTTATCCACTACACATTCCTGGATGAGGGCCCTCTTTTCAAACCACTGCTGCATATATTTCAAAAGTTGACATATTTGTAATAATTGGAGTTGAAATTCATTATCAAAATTTGAGATTCCTGCTTTCGCACGTGTTTAAGAGAACTTCAAATCAACGTAATCTTATGTTAAATGCTTATTTATTAAAAATGGCTTATATCTGCATTATTCCCATTTTCCTTTTAAACTTTAATTCATACATGTGGACTTGCCCATGTTACAATTTAGCAATTATTTGTTCATATCAAAGTTTACATATACTTGTGAATCAAAATCAAATAACTTGATATAAAAGCAATTTTGCTCATGTGAATTTCCTGCACTTAGATTATGAAATTGGTTAAACCAACGGAACCAACTCTGTAGTTCAAAACCAACATATACTTTTGAACCACGTTTTCATATTTTATGCATACTCAAGCATACACATAAAAACAAGGAAACACACTCTCATGCATTAGTGCAACGACATGCAAAAAAGCGAAACGCATGAGAGTACATACGCGCAAAGATACTCGCAATCGGACAGATACCATAGGTTTAATAGTATTACTCGCACAAAGCCTAATCCTGCTCTCAAGATCACATGTTTAACAAACTGATGAAATGTAAAGCATCATAGATCAATATCATCAATCAAGAGACATGTAGTTGGGAGAAGCGGGCCATGTCGGGTCGCTAGAGGTTTGTGCTGGGCCCAACCCGAAATAGAAATTTGAGGAAAAGGCCCAGCCCATATATACATCGGGTCCGAGTTGGACCTAGGCTTTTGCAGGTCGGGCCAAGGTAATGTCCAGGTCGACCTAATCCAATGCTCATAAGTCTAGGGTTTAAGACCTTAGCGCAACAAGGAAGCGTGAAGGTCACATCACATGCGATCAAGTGTGACTAGTTGTACTAGTTACAAGGGGCGGTTGCAATTAAAATTTTATCAAAGATGAAACCACATGATATAAGAACATTTCTCGTATCATTTCATCAAGATCACAAATGTGTAATAGGATTACCTCTTGAAACGTGTTTGCGATCGTATGTCTCTAAACGAAGGAACCTCTTGTTTCAAATCCAATCCAACGAAGGATGCACTTGTGAAAACATAGATGAGACACGTGCTTCCCATAATACGAGTTAACGATCCGAGCATGAAACCTCCTAATTTCATCTCACAAAATCCGAAGCCTTCCTCACGAAGATGGAGCACCGAAGAAGGTGGAGATCCACGAGCTATCTATCCGACAACACAACAGCAATGCGACGACAACGATGCTTTCAACAACAACAGTGTGGATGGTCGCTACGGTTGAGAGACAACACCTCTTGGACGTGTATGAGAAGAAGAGAGAGAGATGTGTTGCTTTCAACTTGTATGTTGATGTTGTAAGAGAAAGAGCTAGGTCTAGTCTTTCTTTTGTAATATATTGGATGGTGGAGATACACTCCTAATTAAAATTAATGGCTATGATTTCATTGCATAAAATTTGCAAAAAAAAATATATATAAGAAAATAAATATGTTGAATAATATTCAAAAAATTTAAATTCAATTAAATCAATATAATGTAGTATAATAATGAAAGGAGGAGAGCTTCCTTCCTCGTTAGGGTGGACAACCACCAAAGGAGTCCTCCTTGTGGTCGTCCACTCCTAATAAGGAATGGAGTCTCCTTCTTCCCATATTGATGAGATTACCAAATCTCACCATAATTTCCACATGTTTGCAACAATCGTGTTGCTTAAATTCTCACCAAAATAATTCTAAATTATTTTATGATAATTTCATTCATGTCATTGACAATTACGAATCGTCTTCAACTACCTAATATAAAATGTAAGTTACACTTACAACTAATTCTACAATTTGAATCCAATTTACAATAACATTTAACCCATAAATCCTATTTATAATAAAATCTCTTCATGATTTTATAATCATATTTATAATATATATGATTATTGTGGATAGTGATATCTACATTAATCATATCTTTGATAATTAAATCTCATTTAATTATTTTAAATGTCTCTTCTCATATGTCCAAATAATATGAACCATATTCACATTATGTATGACAATTAACTCATATTTAATTATCATATATCCATTGCTCAGATATATGTCAATAATAGAATTATTCTTGAACTCTTTCAAGAACAATGTACCTTCTCCGTAGATACTTGGAGATAAGGACAATGCGATTGTACATTCTGTTAGCAATGTGATGAATTAGGTATGGATTTTAGTGACTTCTCCTATTAGAGAAGTGGACTAATTTTAGTCCAAATGTTGGGCATTGATCTGAATGAGATTCATATGCAATGAGAGGATTAGATCTACGACCTTGATTTAATCAAGCATCTATGAGAGGTCCCCAAGATTTGAATTTGTAATGTAATCTCAATATCCAAGTCATTATACATGGAACATACAATCGCCCTATCCTTATCTCCAAGTATTCGCAGAGAAAGCGTATTGTTCTTGAAAGAGTTCAAGAATAATTCAATTGTTGAAATATATATCTGAGCATTGAGATACTGATAATTTAATATTATTTAGTTATCATGAATAATGTGAATATGATTCATATTATTTAAATACATGAGAATGATGATTCAAGATAACTAAATGTGATTTAATTATCAAGAATATGCATAATATGGCTATCCATATTATTTGTACATTTCTTATAATTGTGATTTATAATATATTAGAGAGATCTTATTCTACATAATATCTATGAATTAATTATTGATGTGAATTAGATTCACAATGAAAATTATTTGGAAATATAATTTACATTTTATTTTAGGTTGTGAATATGATTCGTAATTATTTAATGGTATGATTGCAATTTTCACAAAATTAATTTGGAACTTTTTTGTGAATTTTTTCAGCAAAAGTTTTTTAAAAATAATTAAGGGATTATGCGAGATACATTAATATCACATAATTAGAAGGGGAGCCACCTTCCATAAATGGATGGTGGACGACCACCTTGACTTGTTCAAGTGGTCGTCCCCTCCATATGGGTTGCCACCTTCCTTATCCCTTGATTATCTATTTATTTAATAAAATTAAATTATATTGATAATTTCTCTACATTTAATTTGATTTAATTAAATTATTATATTTTATGGTACATAATCATGGTCATTGAATGGAAATACAAATCACTCTCAACCATTGATTTTGTGTTTCACATGGATTTTGATTTATGGACTCCCAAAATACTATAAAAGAAGAGGCAAACCTAGATCTTCTTGACACAACACTTTACAAGTATCCCTCTCTCATTCCCATAATACACATCCCATCTCTCTCTCTCACTCTCTTAGTGGTCGTCCACTTTGTACCACAGAGAGAATCGTTGTTGTCGCCACATCATCGTGTTGCCGCTTCGACCCCTCGTGGATCTTCGTCTCCTTTGGTGTGACTTGATCGTGAAGAATACATCGGATATCATATAACGAGATCAGGAATTGTTCGCTTGGATCTTCAACTCGCAAGGAGTACACATCTCATCAACGCGCTTGCAAGCGTCTCCTCTGTCAGATCGGATTTGAGACATGAGGTCTCTTTCTATAGAGACTTGATCACAAACACACTTCAAGAGGTAATCCTACATATTGCTTGTGGTTAGATGATCATATGATTTCATCACTTTAATTTTTTTAAATTCCACTGCACCGAGCAACTAGTACGACTAGTCGCTCTGATCGCATATGATGTGATCATCACACTTCCATGATGCACTTAAGATATTTCCATATCCTTCAAGTGATATCATAGCCTTAGTCTAGATCTTGGATATGATCTAAAAAACCTAGGTGATCGAGGCTCAAGTTTCAGATGCACGAGAATCGTTTTTTTGCATTAGATGCAACCTTCAAATCGATTTTTTGCTTAATTAAAAATATATTGTTTATGCACTGTTTGGATGTGTTTTTTAGATAACTTATTTAGAATGTCTAAATATGTCCTGAAAATAGTAACCTCTAATTGGTACCAAAGTATATGAAAATGATTCGAATAGTTCCTGCCATGGAAAATTGTTTTGCATTTATTTTCGGATCTGTAAGAAAATTATTTTTACCTACTGTTTTCCAATCATGAAATATGAAATGAACACTTGGATTAAGTAAAGAATCAGAACATCAATCTGCTCGAATTTATTTCGCGCTATTCTGACTCTGTTTGCCCTAGATATTCTATATTTAGTGGAGATGGGTCGGAAGATGATTAGATCATCAAACCTCTTTACTTAATGTGTTTATAATTCAATGGAAATCATGGATATTGTGAATTTACCTTTATTAAATATGATGACTAATAATTTCAAAAATAATTGGTTAATCATCATAGGCCATTGAATGAATGTTTCTTGAAAACCCTAGTTTATCCTACAATAATTGTAGGACAATCTCTACATGCAAAACATTATTCCTTGAATAGGATTGAAGATTTGTTTAGCAAATCTCCTAGTAATATGAATCAAAATAGTTTTGATAAATATTATATGGTATAACTTCGGTTGTAATACACATCTTAAATACAATATGATCAAATCCTATTATCCTAGCCTGAGGCGGATAGGGTGTCTAGTCGAGGATCGTTGAGTAGCAGGTTGCTCAGTGACTGACCCATCCCACATCCTACGCATACTGGCCATGACAACCGGTAAGGAAAGGATAATTCTTAAAGAGATCATGGTGTATTTTTCTAATTATTAAAATTTGAATAATACGTATTTTTTGATGATACCATCCTTCAAGTAACAGTCAAGATTGTTTGTCGGTTGATTTAATTAGATTGATAATTGATTTAATATAATTAAATAAATTATATACAATTAAATACTCTATTATGAATATAGTTTTATTTCCCTTAGAAGAATTATTATGCGAATATTATTCATAATAATTAATTTAATTTTGAATATGATATGGAGGATCACATAAGTGACATCCATGGTCTCCCATAAAGGTGAAGGGTTCCATTAACATGGATTGTTTGTAAGAGATGCATGTTCAAAGTGACAGTTCCTGCATATAAGAATACATGGATCAGGCTCTTTGCTTCTCGAAAGAAAAAGGCAATATATGTTGTGACCCAAATATCGAGTCCTCATATTATTGAGGTGATATTGGATTCTATATAGCGAGCTCTAATCCTGTTGATGGTTGGTTCAGTTAATGATGGGTCAACATTGCGTTAGGGGTAGTGGTCTTGGGTGTTAAAGACTGAATTGGGAAATGCAAGTTGAACTTGCAAGGCAGAATGTGTTCCTGCTTCTTTTTTTCTGAGTTACAAGTTCTCATATTATTGGGATGTAACAAAGGTAGAAAAGGAGATCCCAGTTCCTGCTAGAGATATAACAGTATGTATATCTCTCTTGCTTTGAAAATGATTAAGGGAATGCAATTTCAGAGTTGAAAAAGGCAAGACTAATTTGTTTAAAAATACTTAATCAAAGAATTTAAATTGAAAATATAATTGTTTACATGTTCTAATATAGTGCATTCTTATTTTCAAACAATGAAGTCCATGAACCCATTTAGTAGGCTTCTAGAGGTCAACCAATTGACTGAACTAAATTACTCGGATTGGATTTGTAATGTGGATCTTGTTCTCTATGCGGATGGCTTCTCTTAATTGCTTTCCTAGAATAAGTGCACAAACCCCAAGACATGAGAATAATTAAAGTTCAATGAAAATTATGATGAAGATCATACATTGGCTCGGTGTTATATTCTAAGATCTCTCTCAAATGTGCTTTAGAAGTAACATGTGGAGATGGAGACCTGCCATGATATAATGTTGAATCTCAAGGAGATGTTCGATGATGTCAACCATACTCAGCGTTATATTGTTATGAAAAAACTTATTTATTGTAAGATACAGGAAGGGACTTTGGTTCGTGAGTATTTGTGTACTTGTCTAAACTGGAAACTCTCGGGGAAAATATGGATGTAGATATGCAGTTTGACTTCATTCTGTTGTCTCTGTCCAACTCTTTCAATAACTTTGTGGTATCATTCCACATGAACAAGTTGAACTTATCTAACACTGAATTATTGGCTTCATTACATGCCGCAGAAGACGTAACGAAGAAAGATAGTCCCTCTGGCAGTGCAATGGTTGCACATGTCAAAAGGGAAGCGAAGGTTGGAAGCAAGGATCTCGAAAGGGTTTGACCCAGAAGAGAATGGAAAAGAGTCAAGGTGTTGGCTCATCTTCTACTGCTTCCACACTGGTGACATCAAAGAAGACCGTTATGTGTCATTACTGCAAGAAGTCGGGGCACCGGAAGCGTAACTGCCAAATTACCCGAAGTATGCTGACAAAGGTAAAGTCCTATCAGGTTTGAATTCTACTTTCATCATTGAAACCAATTTTCTCGTAGGACAAGAAGATAGTTGGGTCATCGATTCAGGTACTTTTGTTATGTATGCAATTTGTTGCATCTAATTAAGGAAACTAAGAGTCTTGATAAAGGGGAGTGATGAATCCACAATTCAACATATGAATATATTGATATTAGCGAAATACCTAGGTAAAATTTCAAATAAATGTCCATAAAATCAATAAATTAATAAAATGACTTTTGTAAATAAAATAAACTAATTATTATATATTATATTGTATGAAATAAATTAGTAATAAAAGCCATAAAATAAAGGAGTTTTTACCTGTAATAGCTATCTTTAATAAACTCATTTTAATTCCTTTTTAGCTAATTCTTTTTCTGTCTTGTTTATAAAAATGTATATAAAGGTACAAAAATAGAAAATAAATTTCACCTCAAGTAAATACTTATAGATTCCAAAGAGAAAAGGCCATAAAGTCCAACTTTCTAGCCAAATTCCTGCTCTGTATGAACTCCAAATTCAAACTCACTTTTAAATAAGTTAGAAAATTATCTATCTAATGAAAGTGGTTTCATTAAAATCAGAGCTCGTTTGCAAAATAAGGATTTTGAGACCTAGGTGTACAATGTATATATATTGCAAATATTCTTTCTTTTTTGTTTTCTTTTTCTTAATTACTAAAAATACAAGAAAATCATTGTGTTGTTTTATTTTATTTTAATAATTTATTTTATTTTTATGTTATAACTATCTTTTATTAAAAATAAAAAAAATTAAAATTTGAAAAGTAGAAAAACTTGTACATATTGTTTGTCTTATTCTGTAAATGCTCCACTCGTTTTCTTCTCTTTATTTTATTGTATTTTAGTAGCCTACTTTATTTTATTTTCTTTTCCTTTATTTATTTTCCATTCTCTATGCTAACTTCCGTTTTCTTTCATTAACCACCAAGTCTCCATCTAAACTCCCATTCAACTCTACCATTCCATCTAACCTCCCATTCAACTCCACCATTCCACCATCTTTTCTAACCTCCATTTTTCTTCTTTTTTTATACATCTCACTCTCCTCATTTTTTTCCTTTGATCCACTTTATGCGAGAGAGAATTGAGAGCTCCGACCACTTGTCTCGGTGATAGCGAACGATGAAATAGAGAGACGACCGACCTCCTCTCCGGTGAAATCTGTTGACATTCCAACCAACATCACAACCACCTCAGTGTGCTGAACGAGCTCATCGCTCACTGGCGATTCGAGAAAGGATCGTACTTCTCGTGAGCACACCACAGGTGCCCACTTCCATAGTAAGTCCCCTTTTTATCATTCGACATAGTTTTTATTTTCCCCTTTTTATTACATCACATCGCCACGTACACCCCTTTATTTATCTATTTTTTAGCATATCACCATCACCACACCAACCTCTTTGCATCTTTTGTATTCCCTGTTTACGAAAGCTAAAAATTTAAAAAATTTTAAAATAAAAAATCAATTCATAATAGGAAAAAGTAAAAAAATAGGTGGCCGACCCCCTCCACGTCACCGTCGACCTCGTTTGCACCTACTGCAGCTCCACCACCGTAGGTCACCTCCACGCCCCAACCAACTTCCAGCCAGCAACTATCGCCATCACCTCAGGCCTGCCCCTCCATACCACCCCTGTTCCGCAGCTCCAGGTTCAATCGTGCGCGGCCCCTAGTCACCTTCCCTCATGCATCCAACCCCGTCTGCCGACCTCTTTCAGCCGTGCCTCCTGCGTAGTGATCCACCACGCACGCCACCATGCGTTGCTCCAGGCTGCATCACCAGGTCAGCCACCGCGAGCCCACCACCTCTGCGCTCCATAACCAGGACCATCCACCCACGACCCTCCGTCCTCCGCACGCGGTCTGCACCATGCCACCTCCAAGACTGCCACCGCATGCGACCCTCGCACTCCACACAACCCTTCATGTGTGATCACGCACACCTACGCCCCTGCCTCCTTCCGCCCTTCATCCAACCCTATCATAGAAGAAGGAGGTCTTTTCTTATTTTTTTATTTTTTATAAAAAATACATTAGTTTATTTCATGTTTTTAATATTACAAAAACATCCCTATACATAGTTTTTTATTAATTTTTAATTTCTGTATTGCACGTATACCCCTATGTTTGCATGTTAATTTGAACATTTTTTTCGCATCATTTATTTTAGTGATTAATGTCAAGTTGTTGAGTAACTAATTATCTATAATTTGATATTTTATTTGGATTTTTGTGTTTTTTGGGTAATTCACTAAAAGTATTTTATTAAAAATTCGTATTTTACCCAATTTGAGCTCTTAAATTCATATTTAAGTAATTGTTGCTCCAAAAATTGTAAAAATGGAAAATGATGCCTTGAAATGTGCTTTAATTACTATCCAAATTTCATGTTAATTGAAGTTGTACTATGCTTTAAATAATTTGTAGAGTGATTTTAGTAAATAAATTTTAATTAAATCTCACACATCATTTTTGGAAAATTTAAACTCTTCTGGATTACTTATATAAATACATTTTTGAGATAATTATCTCTCTGGATAAATTGATAATATAGATTTATTGGGAATTAAATACTCACAATCACTCTGTTGTCATTAAAAAATCACAAAAATCACAAAAAATCATATATTATCAGAAAATTCCAAAAAATTACTGCAGACTCATTGCATAATGTTTAAGTTCCACTAAAATTTTCATAATTTTTGTATTCTATTTATGTAGAAATTTACGTAAAAATCCATAAAAAGTGTGCATTTTCATTATTGTATTTTAAACAAAAAATCCAAAAAATGTGCTTTTCATTCATGAGTAGATTATGTTTCTAGGAGAAATATAATTTGACTAAATCAAAATAATTTCTCATTAAAATTAATTTGGCTAAGTTGTTTGTTTTCTTATTAACTTAATTCACCTGCATTTTACGTTAACATTCTTTTTTCATTAAAAAAACAAAAAAATCCGCATTGGAAATCTAAACATAAGTTTTCTGATTTGAGCCAAAGTTCATTTGCATCCCTGTGTTCGACTCCAGACTTGCCTGTGATATAAATTTAAGCCGAGACACTCCTCGCGGAGATCTTTTCTCAGTTCTGACTAATTGGTTGAGTGTCGTGCTACAACGAGTACGATTAATATAACTACTCAGGAACAATCCGTAAGATGGCACCGTTGCCAAGGAGACTAACATCTTAGGAATTAGTTTAGAAAATTCGATTTAGGTTTTGTCTCACTCGAGTAGTCTGACCCCCAAGAAACCTTGTAGTTAATCCATTTTTCCCTTCTTTTCTCTCAATTATTTTTATTCTCATTTATATATATTTTGTTGTTTATATATCTAATATAAATTTTATTTTTCTTGCGAACGACCGGTGGACTTGGAGTGCATCGGAGGTCGACAGACGTGTCGCGCGCCGACTGCTGAAGAGAAAGGAAAATTAATTTATGTAATTTTCTCATTTACAATGACTCTTGTTTGAGATCTCTCATGTGTAAAAAGAGACTTGGACATTATTTTGTGGTGTGTCGAGACCTGTTTCACTCTCCGGTGAGGGTGGAACTCGACTTGAGTGGCGAAATTAATAATAGGCACATGGTAGTGTAACATTAAATTTGTTTGTACCCTTCGTAATTTAGGTCACAACTATCTTGGAAGATCCCCACATCTGATAAGATTCGTAATGAGACTTATGTAGACACGTACTACTTAGTTCAATTTAATTCAATTCTTCCCTGTTAATTGTATCATGTTTAGGTGCAGTTTTCTCGATCTACATGCATTTAGTGTAAATTGAAAAATTCAGTTTTGCATAACATATGGAGAGTGTTGGGAGTCACTGTAAGTGTACCTTCTTCTGAGCATGCATTTTCGTTTCACGTCTGCATTCCGATTTCTGATTCCTCTCTTGTTTTACAACTTAAGATCAAAAAGGAAATTGAGACTGAATGGTAGACGTGCCTTGTTGTGCTCAGATTAAATTCTAAGTGATAAACTAACTTTAAAATTGGGACTGAATTGAGCAAGTTGATTAAACAAAATTGGAATAAAAAGAACCTTATTTTACGGGTGCATAAAGCCCTCATTGTTTGAATTTACTTGCAAGTGAGAGGGAGATGACACTAGGATAGATCTAAGCCAGGATCTTTGTATAGACTACTTGTTCTACAAAAATGATTAGCCACTTTTCAGTGAGGATCTACGGGTAGCCGGTAAACGGTCCAAATTTCCTTAGTAGAGTGGGAGGTTTAGAGGATGCCATGTAAGGCTTTGTCCTCAAGAAACGGGTATCCGTATTTATAGGGTCCCCAGTTACTCCTATACTGGCTAAAAGTGGGTGCAACTAGTCGTAGGAATCGGGCATACGATGCCATTTTGTTATTTTGCTTTTGTTGGGTTTTTAGATTAATTATGACCAAGTCATTGTAACCCAATCAAGCATCAACAAAAAAATTTATTGTTCTCTCAAGCACAAATAAATAGAGAAATGATGTGTAGCAAGAGATTTTTTTGCTATTTAATTAACATGTATAGCAGCAAGATCGAACTCAAGAAGGCTACAATTACCGAGGGTTATTCTAGTAATTGAAAAATCAACTAAAAGAAAAAGCAAACTCAAATGCAAACTTTGCTTGGTTTTTGTAAGATTTTTGTCTATTTATTTTTTATCTGGTTTAATTTTTTTAATTTTTTTATTTTAATTTTCTTTATTTTCAAAATTTTAATGATTTTTACTTTTTGCAATTTTTTATTTTTAAAAAATATAATTTTCAAAACAAATTTACACACGAAAAAATGAAACCCACTTTTTTATTTTTCAAATATGATAGAAATGCTCAAAAATGTTCAAAGGAAATATTTTTGTATTTTTATGATTTTTTATTTTTGTAATTTTTCTGAGAATTTTATATATATTTTGGATTTTTCAAATGAATAAAAATAGGGGAAATGTAAATAGCGAGCAAATAGGATTATTTTGCAATTTTAAAATATAAATGACATCAAAAATTGCTTCAATTATTTTCCTAAAAACTAGATGAAATTATCTACAAGCAGGAACTGAAATCACATTTTTTAAAATTTTTTCTGCAAGTTTATATGACTTTTTTAAATTTTTTAATATTTTGTAATTTTTATGTTTTAGAAATATTTAATACGTGAACAATAGATAGAAATTAAAATGCATAGAGATAAAACTAATATATTTTTTTGGGGTTTTTATGTAATATTTGATTTTTTATGATTTTTCAAAGTTCAAACGGAGAAAAAGTGATGTTATGATAACATGCAACGAGAGAATTATACTATTAAGAGATACATATCAGGAGCATAACATGAATTTTAAAGAATTTATTGACCAACAAAGTATTTATTTCAACAAGAAGAACATGCAAATCAAATTCTAGATAATAGGGACTGAAATGAAAGTTTTTAATGCTTTAATTGAAAATATAACACAAATAAACTCGCTGGTGGAAAATGAAAATTACCCTGTAGAAACGTGCAAAGCACATGCTTGAATGTAGAGAAGGGTCTCTTTGCCGATTTTAAAATCTCCAGGGGCGATGTTGCAATTGTTCCAAAATTATTATTTTTAATTTCCCTAGGGTTACTGTGGCTTCATTCCTTCTTCTTGACATCAAAGGGGTTGACGCCCCTTTGTTCTCCCCTAATCCACATGGGCAGTGGAGGTTGGCAATCAGGTTGGGATTCTTACCGCTCGCAGGTACTCAGAACGACGTCGAGCGGCATCGTGTTCCTCAAGCAATGATCGTGGTCGCGTCGACCTGGAGCGAACTACATGGACGACAAGTTCCTTCGAAGGGAAACTTCAAGAGGTGGCGGCTTCTTCGAAGGAGGGCGACACAAGCCCTTGCGTGACCGGCTGCAAATAGGAGGTGGTGTCTGCGGTGGACAGGAGTATGGCGAGCTGCAGGTGTCTGCGGTGATGGCGGCGGAGAAGCAAGCAGGAGATGCTCGACCGGCAGAAGTCCCGATTATGGCTATGCGGTACTCGCGCAGAGGAGGTCGATAGACGTCGCAGTTGGTGATACCGTGGCAGTGGCGGCAGCTCAGATGGTAGTGTCCGACGATGCGCAGAGAGCGAAAGGCCAATGGGCGGTGGAGATGCTACTCTCTAGGAGCGGTTGGCGGTCGTCTTTTTTATTATTTTATTATTTTTTATTTTTTTGATTGTAAAAATAGAAGGAGAAACTTATTTATTTATTTATTTTTGTAAAAAACAGAATAAATAATCTCTTTTTTATTTTTTTATTTTTAAGAAGTAAATGTACTTTTTTGTAATTAAATTTTTATTTCAACATTTAAAATATAAATAAAAAATGACTTGAGCACAACCGCTCGGTTTAAAATTAAATACGGAAATGTGAATGGATGACGGATCTGGCAAAATGGAAGATAGATCTGAATCTCCAGTCACTGTACGTGATCGGAGTTGAGTGTTTACGTGAGGGAGAATGTGAATGTGGAAAGATCGAGAAAATAATTATGAAATCAAAATCGAGGGCGGATCAAATTATGATGGTTGATTAAAAAAAGACTAACTAAGATCAAGAACTAAAAAAATGAAAGCAAAATTAAAAATGCAAAAATTAAACTACGATTAATCTAGATTAAAAACAAGAGAAAATGGATCACACTGTGGGAGAGGAAAATATTGTAAAGGCCTCGAAGAAGGCCGACTCGCTGTCATTGGATGGCTTGGAGGCTAGGCACCTTTCTACAACAAGAAGCTCTTAGAGATTAGGCTCCTCTCACCAAAGATTGATCAAATTGAAATGAAGGAGGAGGAGCCATATTAATAGGAAAAAGAATTGAATTTGAATTTCAAAAAAATGAATGGAAATACAGATAAGAAAATTTTGAATGGAGATAAAGATAAGAAAGTTAGTGGCGGAGTTAATTATTTACATAATTAATTAATTAAGTTCACCATATTATTTAATTAAATAATAAATGTCAATTTTTTATGGTGGTTGGTTTTTTTATATTTTATTTAAAAAAATTATAAAATTGTTTACAATTATTTACAAATAAATATGGATAAATATATACAACAAATAAATGGTAAAATTTGAAAACCACCCCAGAAAATTGACTTTCAAACTGTAACTCCAAAAATTATGAAACCACAACCATTTCAAATATAATTTAATTTGGAATACGATGGAAGTGAGTTTGATTCAATTCGAATTCATATGAAGCTGGAATCGGTTTTTCAATTATCACTTTATGGCTTTTTTGGACGTGGTTATTTTATTCTATATATGATTTTGTTTTGTAATTTTTATTATTTACAAAACATTTTTATCTACAACTTTTGCTTTATAAATTATTTAATTTGAGGTTAATTTATGTACAAATAAAATAGTGTTAGTTTTATACATATATACCGAGAATAAATGAGAAGTATTTACAAAGTATTTTTTTGGATTTTCTTGTTAAAGAACCTATCTCCCCCTACTTTATTTCTTGTTGATCGAGTCAAGTCTTGACTTTCTCATTGGGTAAACAAAATTTTGATTGAATATCAGTCGAAATTCGATCGAAATTTCGGTCATTTCGGTCATTTTTTATACTTGGGCCTTCATATTTCAATCATTTCGGCCATTTCGGTCGGATTTTTATTTCGACAGAATATCGATATTCGACAGAAATTCGATCGAATTTTGTTGAAATTTGAGATGGCCTCAAGTTTCAACGAAATTTGGTCGAATTTCTGTCGAATATCGATATCCAGTCGAAATCGAAATTCAACTGAAATGACCAAAATATGGGGGTCCTAGTGTAAAAAATGATCGAAATTTCAGTCGAAATTCCATCGAAATTCTATTTTGGTTGGTACCAAAATGGTGACCGAAACCGACATTTAGGGCCTTGTACAGTCTTCTTCTTCTACCTATTTATTTTCTTTATTTTCCTTTATTTCTTTATTTCTTTATTTTATGTTAAAATAATAATATATGTACAATATTTTCACATAGATGCAAGTTAGTAAGAATATGGATTTATCAATATATACATGTGTTTTATAAGGGATTTTAAGCTAAAATAAATGAATAAAGATGATGAAATGTGGATTCATTAGTTACCTAGAGCCGGTGAAGTTCGATGGGTATAATGCCTGGGGAGTCGCAGTGGTTGAGGCCAACTTTGATTTGGGACTCGATCCGATGGTGCCTCTCCTAAGAAGCTTCGTTGTGGTCAATAAAAGACACATCAACAAGACGATCGTTGGATGTGGATCACGCATGGGAGAAGGGTGTCATCGGAGTCTATAAGGTATTGCCACCATCTTTTAACTCAGCTCTCTCTCCTTCTCAAGGTATCTTGTTAAAGAATAAAGGAGATCAGATAATGCTTTGATTGGAGAGGTTGATGGGTTTTTACAAGGAGATCAGTGGCGACATAATCAGAATAATGGGTTGTTATTGGTTAGAACTTTAAGGATTAGGGACTTGGGCAGTGGCTATAAGGTGATTAAATTATTTAATGGTTGGAGATTAGAGTATAATGGAGGTCCGGTCATGGTTGTTAATGTTGCCGGAGTTATGGGTTCTAACAGATTGGAGTCGCTGGGGATTTGGGGTTTAAGGTTTCGATTGATGGGTTAGGGATAAGGTGGTTAGAGTTTTGGTTTCCTAGGGATGTTGATGGTGTAGAGGGAAGTTCTCAAGTGCGGCAATGATAGGTTGTGTAGTTGGAGGCGGGTCGGAGATACGGTGGAAGGACAGAACAACGTGGTGAAGGTGGTGGGACGATCTAAGATAGGAGATGGCTAGCAGCCACCGTTGGATTGAACCTGATTCAAAGATTTGGGAGGTGGCACGTTGAAGCTCACGTGAGAGGGAAGAGGCTTGCGTGGCCTTAGGTGTTGGATTTGGGTTTAATCCAATGGTTACAACTAAGGGAAGGAAGATACAAAAGATGGTTGACCGAGAGTTGGGCGCTGTGACCTGGAAAGTGAGGTGGACAAATGAGGGAGGAACACATGTATGGTTAACCTTGACCAGACTTTGACCAGTTCATAAGAATGTAGAAATACATAAATTAAAAATAGCAAATGGACTCAAATGCAAAAATGCTCAACATGAAAAATGTTCATCTAAATATAATCTACAATGCTCATGAAGGACTCATATGTGAATGAAATCTATTGCAAGATACGAATAATTTGGTGATATTTTACGAATATAAAATACCATTTTTAAGTCTTGTATTTTTTATTCTTTTATTTAATAATGTATTAAAAAAAATCAAACATGATGTGAAATTATGCAATGGACTCAAAGGCTAATTTTGGGATTTTTGTGGATTGAGTTAATGTCAGAAAAAGTTGGAGAAGTAAAATAAATATACAAGCGGATCAGGTTAGTAAGCTCAAGTCAGAAGTTGTATTTTTAATTACTTTTTTGATTTTTTTGGATTCATATTTTTATGTAATTAGTTAAACATGAATTAAAATAAATAAATGAAAAAGAAATAACTCAAGAAGAGTCAAATATATACATGAAATAATTGGTCAAAAATCAGTGAATATGTAAAATACAGTTAGGCTCCAAAACCCAATTTTCAAAAATGAACTTTGATTATTTTGAATTTAATATTTATTTTTAGATAATTAAATATACATTAATTCAAAATTGAGTAGAGTGAAATTGGACACTGTATGTGAGAGATATCAATGTTTGCAGCTTTTTATCATGAAATTAAGGATTGGATTTATTTCAAATATGCACAAGTTACTATTTTTTAGGTTTTTTCTTCGATTAAGGTTAGTTGTATGTACACAATGAAGCTAGTTTCATATTAATTGAATTAGCACGAGTTAATTCAACATGGGTGAAGTTAGGTGAAAATGTACAGATGATTATGAATGCAAAAATGAATGCTACTTTATGCAAATTATTTACAAGTGCATCAAAGTTAATTTTATGATATTAACAAGTGAATGAACCTAATTTGTCAGAGTGAAGCTCTAATTTTGGCTAATAGAGTAATGAATAATAGATTATCACCCCACCGAAACTCAAGCTGCTTCCAGCAAATCTTAAGTATGTGTTCCTTACGGGTGAAAATGAGCTTTATTCGATCATCATTACTAACCAATTGACCAAAAATGAAGAATATCTCTTGCTAGATGTTCTAGAGGAAAACTGCAAGGCTCTTGATTGGAATATTTGGGATCTTCGAGGGATCAATGCAACTTTGTATTCACACCATATATTTTTGGAAGATGACTGTAAATCATCCCATGAATTCAAGATAAGATTAAATAATGATCTCTAGTACGTAGTCATGAAGGAAATAACAAAGCGTGAAGTTGGTTTCATTTATCCCATCTTCAACTCAAAATGGGTCAACCTATTGCATGTGGTTCTGAAGAAATCTGGGATCATTGCGGTCAGAATGATCAAGGAGAGGAGATTCTGAAACGTGTACGTACTTTTTGGTGTGTCTTTGTTGAGTAAGGACACTTGAACTCCGCTAGCAAGAAGGATGGCTTCCCATTGCCCTTTATTGATTAAGTGCTTGAAAGATTAACATGGAAAGAGTTCTTTTATTTCTTGGAATTTACAACCAAGGGGTGGTCGCCTGATGAGCCACCCGATAGACTAAGGTAAAGGAATCACTAAGGTCGTTGCGACCTCAGTCACTCGGGGCTCAGAGCTCAATCAAGAAAACAAAATCAGACCACCGAATGAAGATAGAAAAAACAATGAAAACCAAAATGCGGTCCTAGCTAGGTGATTAACCTGGTATAGCTCCCAGGATCGGTCTCGAGGAGCACGAATGGGCCTTGCGACCTACGAAGTAATCAACAATGAATAGAAAGCAAAAACAAATTTTTGGTGGTTTTTAATATTTTTTATATTTTTTGGATTTTTAACTATGAAGGAAAATAATAAAAAGGTGAAAACAATCACATTCAACCAATTATTTAAATGCTCAAAAATAGTCCGAAAATTCCAACAAAAATATTTTTAGGTTTTATGGATTTTTTACTATTTTTGGTGGATTTTTGAGGTTTTTATAATTTTTATGGAATTTTCTTAAAATCAAATAAGGCAACAAAAAGACAACACTGTCCAGTCAAGCTTGGAGGACCAAATTAAAATATAAAATGATCTTAAAAGATCCTGGAGTATTTTTTTATAAAAAGTAGGAATAATAAGGAAAATTCAGAAAAAGAGTTTATTGTTTTTGGATTTTTCTACTATTTTGTAGAATTTTTATGAGTTTTAAGGGGTTTTTTCAATTTTTTGGGTTTTTATATATCCAAAAATATCCAAAAATGCAAAAAAATCAAACACACAAAAATTAACAACACCTAATTTTTTTTTGAATTTTTAAAAGAGTTTTAATATTTTTTTGGGATTTTATAATCTGAACAGACAGCAAAAACAAGGGTTTTTGAATTTTTAAAAATACTAAAATGGCTAAAAAATGTACCCAAAAATTTCGAAAATTTTTACAAAGTGGCAGGAGCCATGTGTCCAATTTTCACAAAATTTGGATTGAATTTGATATTTTATTTAAATCCAAAACAAGCCTACAATGCATAGGGACCTAAATACAAGGAAAGTTATTTCCAGGGGCCAAAGCATAACACGTGTAAGAAGCTTAGGGGCCAATCATGCAAAAATCCCACACAACACGCGCAACTTACGTGAACCAGGCACGGAAGGACTAAAATGTAATTCCTATTTATAAAAATGCAAACATTAACACGCAAGGAATACAGGGTAAATAATGCAAAAACACCAAGTCCTCATGTGTTGAAGCACGTGGTCATACTCACAGGGACTAATATGCAAATAAAGAAAACACGAAGGTCCTCGATGCGATTTTTACAGCATAAAAACAACTACTGAAACTAATTACAGGACTAAAAAGTAAATGCAAAATAGGATGGGGAATAAGTGAAGTTTACCCCTTATTATCCGAGGGCTGGAAGCGCGCCACGTGGCTGATCGAACGGTGGAGGTACGGTGCGCTTCAACGAAGTGCCCTGGCTCTGATCCGACGGTCAAGGGCCCGCCACGTGGAGAATCCAACGACTAAAGTACACTGTGGCTAACCCTCGCTGAATCAACGGTCCCGATCGAGCCTCCAACGGATCTGACGGTGGCTGGCTCCTTGCGGATGAACGCTCGAGATCAAAACTGGGCGAAGGGGGGCCGATCTGACGGTAGGGGAGGATCCTCCAAGAACAGGTGGCCGGCGACGTTCGCCGGCTCGATACTCGCGCAGGGGACCTCCTTTGCTGCTGCTGAGATGTGGAGAAGAGTCGCCAAGGTGTTCAGCAGCAGATGGATGCCTCCGATGAGGCCGGCGACCACTGGAGTGGCCCGGTGACGGTGGTGGCCTGGAGTTGTTGTTCCTGAATGCTCAGGCCCTCAGATGGGCCTTTCGTGACCTGTAAAGTGCATAGACAAACTCCTGGGTCGAGGGCAAAGTGCCTCAACCCTGTGAGGGGTGAAATGGGTGCGTGGGCGAGTCGGATGGGTGATCTCCGACGAGGCGGCAGCGGTAGAGATCGAAATCCCTGCTCCGGGGTGAGTCAGGGGGGGGGGTGGATGGGTGAAGAAGGTGGAGAGAGGTCTAGTGAAGGTGATGGTCGGGTCGGGAGGACAAATGGGTGATCGGAGTGAGCTGAATTGGTCGGCGACGGTGGCGGAGTGATTTGGGGGAAAACTGAAATTAGACTAAACTACAAGCTAAAGGAACTACCTGGCGGATGGAGTCGACTATGCTGGAGCTGCTGGAGCTCCGGGGGTTATGGCCTCAAGGGGTCGTCGCGTCCCGAGGCTTGGCGGACCTCGCGGTGACGCACGGCGGTGATATCGCCGGATCAGAGGCTCCCGGATGCCCGAGCCTCGCTGCTACTCGCCTCCACACTGTTGTCACTCTGGAGAAGACGAGGAGGTCACTGGCATTGAGGGGGAGGACCAAAGATGGCTGGGAAAGTGCGGCGGAGCTTGGCCTAAATAGTGCTAGGGGTCCGGCTAGATGGGAGTCGGGCGATTAGATCGGAGCTTGGATCCCTAAAACCCACCCCGGGCTTGGATCTCGGATGATCAAGGAAGTATTAAGACCCAGGGATTAAGGATCTGGTGGTCGGATCAAGTGGCAAAAAATCAGAGAAATCGGGTCGGGGCGACAAGATCCGGCTCTGGTGGTCCTGGGGGGAGAGTTGACCGGGGGTCAACATCCCCCGTGGACCAATCAAAGCGCGCCATTTATTAAAGATTTGGAAATTAAATATAAAATAGTAAATGGCCGAATTTTAAAGAAAGAACATGAAAAATGATTCTTTATTTTTAAATTATTTTTATTGATTTTTATTTATTTTTTTGAAATAAAAAATAGGCATATACAAAATAGTATTATTATATATAGGTATATACAATATATTTTTTAATTTTTGAGTTTTAATTATTTATTTTTGTAATTTTATTCCAATTTTATATTTTATTTATTTATATAATAAAATTTGGAATAAAAAGGTATTTTTATTTTATTTTTATTATTTTTTACAAGGGTTAAATAAATACTTTTATTTATATACATATGGAATATTGGATGAGAAAATATTTTTATTGAATTTTAATTTATTTATTTATAAGGGAAAATAAATACATGAGTGGTTTTATGTACATGGTGTATATAGACAATGAAGAAGGAATTTTATCTCTTTTTATTTTGCTTTTATTTTTCCCTTTTTATTTTGATTTTATATTTACAGATATATACAAGTAATTACACACCCATTTTAATTTGAATAAGAGGAAAATAATTTTTATTTATTTATAGGTATATGTACAAACACATGAGTTTCCCTATCTCCCTCTACTTGGTTCTTTTTCCGGTCAGGCCCATGCTGAGCCCTCCCTTGGGATTATATTGCTCAATATTTATTCTAAATATCTCACTCTTTTTCTTTTATTTCTTTATTCTTTTATTTATGCACAAAAACATGCTAATTATCCATATTTACACAATGCATGTTGAATGATAATTATTGTTATTTACAGGAATATACATGTGTTTTGCATAGGTTTTGTAGCTAAAATAAAAGAATAAAGAGTGATGAATGGGTATTCATCACCCCCTATACTTAACTTTGCTAGTCCCTTAGCAAACACTTATTTGAAAAAGAAGTGAAAAAGAGAAAGAAAAAGAAAAGGAGGAGAAAATGCATGGATCAATGTTGATTATTAAACTTGCCTTCATTATATTGAAATATGGAGCTCGATCAGATCTTTGGATTATTAATGTGTCGAAACCTTATTTGGACTTAAGCTTAAAACCAAACAACCTCTAAGTTCCACCAATCTATGGGCAAGACTCCTCAATAAACCAAATCAGAACAAGTATACATACACAAACTCTAATGACCATGAAACTTTCCTTGTACGGTGTAAGTGATATGTAGCTCCCACCTCAGAAGTAATAAAGAAACAACCTCCCCCAACCTGGTAACTCTAATACCTCGGTCTAGCAACTCTTTCCTCGAGAAGCGGGGTATTCCCTTCTAAGTTCAAGTGCAACCGGCTCAAGAAGAGGGGGAAGAAGAGAATGGACCCATGACCAGTGTAGCCATGTATCCTTGGGAGCTCTAACCAGTGTAGCTGAGTCTCCCGCTGCAAGCTTCATGAGATGGATCATGTATACCATAAGCTTTTGCTTTATTTGCACTATATACACTCCGGTGGGATTATTAAATTTTCAATCTGACCCACCACTTTTTTGGAGTTCTTTTCTTTTTGCACTTTTTTGTGCATCTGTACAACATATCTACATGGTGCATCATATATACAAGGAGTGTTTCCTCTTGAGCCAGTAGACTATCCCTCTTTTGAAGCTTTATTGGAACCCACGGCTTCTGTTTTAGACTTCATAACCACCAGACCAAGTTGAGACGTACTTCCTTCACTAGATGAAGAAGAGAGGTTCCGCCTAGAAGTACTACCCTCATATGCTACCCCAAGCCAAAGGAAACTGCCTCCTCACCACCTCATCCGTGGAGAGCTATGTGTAAAGTACTGGTGCAAGTAAAGCCATTGTCTCTAAGAGTCATGCGTGTGTTGTTAAGTGCTCTACTTAGGCTCATTAAGACGGTATATGCTCATAGCCTAGTGGACTCAAAGAATTAAGTCACTATGGACCTGAAAAGCCTTAACCCTAAGCCCTATAAGGTTCCTCTTATAATTAGGTGGATTAAGATCTTAATCAAGCTCCATTGTCCAATTTAATTCCAGGCTAGTTTAAATGTCAACTATAATCCAGGAAAAACTATACAAATATTTACAAAGATGCTATTTACAAACTATTTACACATGTGCAAAATTTTTGAAAAATGTTTTGAAACCATGGATGTATGCATGAATGCAAGTTTTGCAAAATATGTACACAAATTTACACGAGGTTTTTGCAAACTTTTGATTTTCAAAACATTTTGGAAAAATTTTGTACTACATACATAATTTTGATAAGAAAATATGTACATACTATTTACACAAGAAGTTTTTACAAACCTTTTTACAAAAAATAATTTGTACAATAGCTATGTATGTGCAATAAAAGAATGTTTATTTACAAGGAAATTTTTTTAAAATTTTATGGATTTTTGGGTTTTTAGCCATTTTTATTTATTAACACACTCACACAAAGTACGAGTTATGGCTAAAGTATATATGAAATATATACACCCCCCCTATACTTAGCTCGAACGATGTCCTCAGAGTGATCAAGAGCGATGAAGAAGACATAACTCGTGCTTAGTATAGGGAAATGAAAAGGAATGGCTATATACAAAGACCAATCAAAGAATAGAATGAAGAGAACTCGGTGTTTTCCCCTATACTTAGGATCAAGTAATCCTAAGTATAGCAAGCTGTACATGAAGGGAAATCCGAGTGTAGGATATACAGGTTCTACCCTCCCTGTATTTAGGGTGAAATATCCCTAAGTATAGGCATCAAAACAGGGGTAGAAAGATACTAAGAAGATCAACAAATATATACAAGATGGAGGGGCATCACTCCCCCTATACTTAAGGTGAAGAATCCTTAAGTATAGGCAACAACAGAAGTGATGAAACAGAATGGGAGAGCAACTCGGTGTTTCCACCCCCCTATACTTAGGATGAGGTATATCCTAAGTATAGCAAAGATATTCTTAAGCGAGACCTGGGGTGAAAACAAACACGGAAGATAGAAAGATCAAACTAAGACGAAACATGTATATACAAAAGGGTACAATGCTGAGGTGCCTCTCAACAAGCGCTAGGTTTTACGCCCCTAGCTGGGCGCAAAGGCTAGGACAAAGCTGTGACAAGGTTCAGGACGGCATCATTAAGGCGAATGCCGTGCTGTCGTCGCAGTCTCGGTATGAGAACAACGACGGAATCAAAAGTGTAAAGGACACCCAGATATGCAATCAGGCGGGCATCTACCACCGGCCAATGATATGGAAGTATGTGATCGGGATCTGATAGCACAAAAGAAATCGTCGGCTCTGGATCAGACTGGAGTGGAAGTGTAGAGCCAAAGAAATCAAATGTGGAGAAGGATGGATCAGTCATGGAATCCTCCACGTCGATCAGTGTCTCAAAAAGGTGTGGACAGTCAAAATCAGGAGACTCTCTAAGAAAATTGATATCCGATGCACAAAGTAGAGACAAATCAGAAAGATCATCGAATATCTCAAGAATCGGCTCATCCTCGCGAGGGTCGTCGAGGTGAGATGACTCAGAATCAGAAGGATTAGAAGACTTGGTTTCGTGATCCGCCAGATCGGATATACTCTCAGAAGGTGAAACTGAGTACTCATCGTGTGTGGCATTCTCCCGCAGATAACCCTCGGAGAGAAATGCAAGATCATCAGCGAGAAATAGAGGATCATGATCTAGAAGGGCATCTGCGCTGCTGTCTAGTATCCACTCGGTGCACCAGGCTGCATCATCATCTGAAGTGTGGCTATCAGCAATCTGGAAGCAGGAGAAGGTACTGGTCAACACCGCGGAGGCTGGTAATGAGTCTGCGGCTGATCCTCGCTCTGCGGCAATGCTGGCTGCCAACTGGTCCTCAGCAAGTGTGTCTGTCTCGTCAAAGTGGAGGACAAAAGGCTCGAATACGGGACTATCTGTATCTGATCTCTCAAAGTGGAGTCCCATCTCGAACTGTGGCTGCTGGGTTGAGTCATGGTATCTGTCGGACTCCGAGAAGTGTCTCTGCAGAAAAGAAGCTGACTCCTCCAGGACTGGACACTGAAGTGACTGAATCAATGGCTGTAAAAGAGAGGGGCTCCTCCGGCTCCTGGAGTATCAGAATATCTGATATTCAAGACTCGTCAACTGAGAACTCTGGGGTGACTCAAACTCTAGCTAGAAGACCAACGGGAACTCGAGTAGACTCTGAGTCCGAACCTCTGCTATCACAGTCATCTCCTCTGTACTCTGTGGTGCTGGGGCATCCAAGTCATCGGGCTGGTGTGTAGAAGCTGTATCCTCATGTAATGTGACACACCGCACTGGTACTGCAACATCCGCATGTGTTGTTCCGACTATGGCATCTCATGAAGATGGTCTCTGTGAAAGTAAACTCGAGATGGTATCTAGTAGGTGAATGTCGGAACTACGGTGTGAACCGCCACATGTGGTAATCACCAGTGTTATCTGCTCTGCGGTCATCCCCCGCATGGAGATCTCAATAATGTCTGTCAGTGAAAGTTCGTGGTCCGGAAATCTCCTCAAGAGGTCAAGAAACCTCGGCCATGCCTCATGCAATGGCTCCTGGGGGTCAACTGAAAACTCGGTGGTCAAAGACTGCATAAACTCTGCTCTACGCTAGGGAAAGTATCTCTGTAGAAATTCTCGACGTAACTCTCCCCACGTAGCGAATCTCCTCCCCTATCGTCTGTGCCATCGCATGGCTTTGTCCTGAAGAGTAAACGGGAAGGTCCTCAGCATCATCTCCTCTACAGTGATCTCTGAATATCTTTGTGCTCTACAAAACTCCTCGAACTCTGACAAGTGAAGATAGGGCTCCTCGTGCGCCTCTCCTGAAAATGTCGGCAGTCTCTGAAGAAGCTCCCGATCCAGGACGAATGGTCCTAATGTAGAAGCTGACTGAGCTCCCTGTCGTAGCTGCTCATCCACCATACTGGAATAGGATCTATCTGATAATATCGCCTGCTCTCTCTGATCATGAATGGAGTGCACTCTCAACTCAGCAATGGCTTCGTCCGGGTCTTGCATCTGCTCGATCTGATATCTGCGGACGTCTAACGCAGCATGCCCAGAGTAGTGATAGGGATGGGAGGGAGGGAGCGGGAGGTTGGTCGGGGATCCGACCTCCCTCGACGGTGGACTGGACTGATGGTCAGAAGATGAAGAAAAAACCGCAAGAGTCGGCCAGGAGTGAGGGGGATCCATCATCCAGGGATACAGAAGGGAAACTGAAGGGAGGGTGGGAGGGAGAAAGATGGATGGAGAAGATAGAAGGGAAGAAAGCCAAAGGGATCTGGAATCACACAAGATGAGAAAGCAAACCCATGATTCACCTACGTACACTGAGCTGAAGACCGTAAGGGATCGGTCAATTATCTTGTCTATTTTATTTTAGGTGATCATTCAGTCTTTCAGAGCGATTACGTGAGCTGATAGGAATCCAATATTCTCAACCGACTGTCCCGACTAGAAAGCCGGTAGTCAATCAAGAGATCGGATATGGCTCTAGCCTAGGATGTGGGTCACTCTCTCGCTCATCCAAACCAAACAAGGAGGGGGTTACTCTCCCCAAGACATATTTTTCAATGTGATGTCTTTTAGATCAAGTGTGATTAGCAGTCCCGATTTTATTATTTTTTATTTTTAGGTATTTTTCAATAACACACAACGACAAACGAATTTTTCGGTTCTCCTGATTATTTTAAGTCCAAAACAGGGGGAGAAGACGAAAAAGCCGATGCGTGATAATCAATGATGTATGTAGAGTAAGAGATGCGTACCTGACTCCAGCAGTCTACATGCAGGGTGATCCGCGCTTAAAATAAAGACAGAATATAAACTACCTATATGATGCACGTGGTAAAACCGTCCCTAGCAGAGCAATTTCTACACGTAAAGAACAGTAGCCGCGTACTCGAGCCTAGGTCCGGAGTCCTATCTTGGGAGCCACTCGGTGTCCGCCACAACGGATCCTGCACGCGTTGTATGTGACTCCTCAAGGCACGTGGACCAGAGCTCTAATAAACGATGTTTTCTTGTGAATTAATTATTTAGGTCCAATTATTCGAACTATGGGAACAGACAGATATTAGGGGGTTTGGATCCTAAATAATTACGTCATAATCAGGAAAATTCCTAAGCTAAGGCTAAAACCACGTAAATCTAATAAGCAGTAAATAAACATCGAAAAACCGTAAAAAAGCCATAAAAATATGATGGGGTCCCCTGAGCACATCGATGTTCGGCGAAACAGACCCTGAAAGTCTAAGTCTCTCAAGTCCTGTCCTGTATTATTACAAATTAATAAATGTGCTGAAAATTAAATCTAACTACTCTACGCTACTTTGCGACTATTCCGCAGCTCCCGCACTCCTGCTCGGCTCCTTGCGCTCTCCTACGGCTTTGTAGAGAAGGGAGCCGCCTCCGACTCCCGCAGTTGCTTCGGTTTCCGAAGAAAGCCGCCTCGGTCCTCGGGCCCTCGCAAGAAAACAAACAAAAGTGATTAGACCGGATTATTATAAAAACAAGTTAGAAAAATATATACCAAAAATCTATACAGAAAGCCGCGAAAAATAAAGCCGCGGAAAAATCAAATGCGACTACTGAGCTGTGCTCCCCAGCAACGGTGCCATTTTTATGAGCCGCCCGATAGACTAAGGTAAAGGAATCACTAAGGTCGTTGCGACCTCAGTCACTCGTGGCTCAAAACTCAATCAAGAAAACAAAATCGTACCACCGAATGAAGATAGAAAAAACAATGAAAACCAAAATGCGGTCCTAGCTAGGTGATTAACCTGGTATAGCTCCCGGGGTCGGTCTCGAGGAGCAATGAATAGAAAGCAAAAACAATTTTTTTGGTGGTTTTTAATATTTTTATATTTTTTGGATTTTTAATTATGAAGGAAAATAATAAAAAGGTGAAAACAATCACATTCAACCAATTATTTAAATGCTTAAAAATGGTCCAAAAATTCCAACAAAAATATTTTTAGATTTTATGGATTTTTTACTGTTTTTGATGAATTTTTGAGGTTTTTATAATTTTATTGGAATTTTCTAAAAATGAAATAAGGCAACAAAAAGACAACACTGTCCAGTCAGGCTTGGAGGACCAAATTAAAATATAAAATGGTCTTAAAAGAGCCTGAAGGTATTTTTTATGAAAAGTAGGAATAATAAGAAAAATTCAGGAAAAGATTTTATTGTTTTTGGATTTTTCTAGTATTTTTTTGAATTTTTATGAGTTTTAAGGGTTTTTCAATTTTTAGGGTTTTTATATATCCAAAAATATCCAAAAATGCACTGAAATTCAAACACACAAAAATTAACAACTCCTAATTTTTTAGAATTTTTGAAAGAGAATTTAATATTTTTTTGAAATTTTATAATCTGAACAGACAGAAAAACAAGGGTTTTTGAATTTTTAAAAGTACTAAAAAGGCTAAAGAATGTACCCAAAAATTAAGGAAAATTTTACACGGTGGCAGGTGCCACGTGTCCAATTTCCACAAAATTTGGATTGAATTTGATATTTTATTTAAATAGAAAACAAGCACACAGTGCACTGGGACCTAAATGCAAGGAAAGTTATTTCCAGGGGCCAAAGCATAACACATGTAAGAAGCTTAGGGGCCAATCATGCAAAAATCCCACACAACACGCGCAACTCACGTGAACCACGCACGGAAGGACTAAAATGTAATTCCTATTTATAAAAATGCAAACATTAACACGCAAGGAATACGAGGTAAATAATACAAAAACACCAAGTCCTCACGTGTCGAAGCACGTGGTCACACTTACAAGGACTAATATGCAAATAAAGAAAACATGAAGGTCCTCGATGCAATTTTTACAGAATAAAAACAACTACTTAAACTAATTACAGGACTAAAAAGTAAATGCAAAATAGGAGGGGGCCTAAGTGAAGTTTACCCCTTATTATCCGAGGGCTGGAAGCGCGCCACGTGGTTGATCGAACGGTGGAGGTGCGCTGCGCTTCAACGAAGTGCCCTGGCTCTGATCCGACGGTCAAGGGCCCGCTACGTGGAGAATCCAACAATTGAGGTAAACTGTGGCTAACCCTCGCTGAATCAACGGTCCCGATCGAGCCTCCAACGGATCTGACGGTGGCTGGCTCTTCGCGGATGAATGCTCGAGATCAAAACTGAGCGAAGGGGGGCCGATCTGACGGTAGGGGAGGATCCTCCAAGAATAGGTGGCCGGCGACGTTCGCCGGCTCGATACTCGCGTAGGGGACCTCCTTTGCTGCTGGTGAGATGTGGAGAAGAGTCGCCAAGGTGTTCCGCAGCAGATGGATGCCTCCGATGAGGCCGGCGACCACCGGAGTGGCCCGACGACGGCGTTGGCCTGGAGCTGCTGCTCTTGAATGCTCAGGCCCTCAGATGGGCCTTTCGTGACCTGCAAAGTGCACAGACAAACTCCTGGGTCGAGGCAAAGTGCCTCGACCTTGTGAGTGGTGAAATGGGTGCGTGGGCGAGTCGGATGGGTGATCTCCGTGAGGCGACGACGGTAAAGATCGAAATCCCTGCTCCGGGGTGAGTCGGGGGGGCTGGATGGGTGAAAAAGGTGGAGAGAGGTCTGGTGAAGGTGATGGTCGGGTCGGGAGGACAAATGGGTGATCGGAGTGAGCTGAATTGGTCGGCGACGGTGGCGGAGTGATTTGGGGAAAAACTGAAATCAGACTAAACTACAAGCTAAAGGAAACTACCTGGCGGATGGAGTCGACCATGCTGGAGCTGCTGGAGCTCCGGGGGTTATGGCCTCAAGGGGTCGTCGCGTCCCGAGGCTTGGCGCCGGATCACTGCTACTCGCCTCCACGCTGCTGTCACTCTGGAGAAGACGAGGTGGTCACTGGCGTCGAGGGGGAGGACTAAAGATGGCTGGGAAAGTGCGGCGGAGCTCGGCCTAAATAGTGCTAGGGGTCTGGCTAGATGGGAGTCGGGCGATCAGATCGGAGCTCGGATCCCTAAAACCCACCCCGGGCGTGGATCTCGGATGATCAAGGAAGGATTAGGACCCGGGGTTTAAGGATCTGGTGGTCGGATCAAGTGGCGAAAAATCAGAGAAATCAGGTCGGGGCGACAAGATCCGGCTCTAGTGGTCCTGAAGGGAGAGTTGACCGGGGGTCAACATCCCCCGTGGACCAATCAGAGCGCGCCATTTAATAAAGATTTGGAAATTAAATATAAAATAGTAAATGACCGAATTTTGAAAAAGTTAAAACATGAAAAATGATTCTTTATTTTTAAATTATTTTTTTAGTGATTTTTATTTATTTTTTTGAAATAAAAAATAGGCATTTACAAAATAGTATTTTTATATATTGGTATATAGAATATACATTTTTTTAATTTTTGATTTTTAATTATTTATTTTTGTACATTTTATTCCAATTTTATATTTTATTTATTTATATAATAAAATTAGGAATAAAAAGGTATTTTTATTTTATTTTTATTATTTATTTACAAGGGTTAAATAAATATATTTATTTATATACATATGGAATATTGGATGAGAAAATATTTTTATTGAATTTTAATTTATTTATTTATAAGGGAAAATAAATACATGAGTGGTTTTATGTACATGGTGTATATAGAAAATGAAGAAGGAATTTTATCTCTTTTTATTTTGCTTTTATTTTTCCATTTTTATTTTGATTTTATATTTACAGATATATACAAGTAATTACACACCCATTTTATTTTGAATAAGATGAAAATAGTTTTTATTTATTTATAGGTATATGTGCAAACACATGAGTTTCCCTATCTCCCTCTACTTGGTTCTTTTTGCGGTCAGGCCCATGCTGAGCCCTCCCTTGGGATTAGGTTGCTCAATATTTATTCTAAATATCTCCCTCCTTTTCTTTTATTTCTTTATTCTTTTATTTATGCACAAAAACATGCTAATTATCCATATTTACACAATGCATGCTGAATGATAATTATTGTTATTTACAGAAATATACATGTGTTTTGCATAGGTTTTGTAGCTAAAATAAAAGAATAAAGAGTGATGAATGGGTATTCATCATCGCCCCTGAGGATCAAGAGAGGACAAGTTTAACTTATATGTTTGGCACATATACCTTCAAACAGATGCCATTTGGATTGTGTAATGCATCCTCTACATTCCAAAGGTGTATGTTGTTTGTGTTCGCTGACATGGTGGGTAGTTTTCTAGATATTTTCATGGATGATTTCTCAGTCTATGATGACAGTTTTGATGCTTGTCTTTCTCACCTAGACTAAATAGTGAATATATGCTATGAGGTGAACTTTATGCTCTCATGAGATAAGAGTCACTTCATAGTCACAGAAGGAATTGTTCTAGGGCACGTCACTTCCAAGCAAGGCATGGAGATAAACCCAAATGAGGCATATGTTATCACCAAGATTTAGCAACCTAAAATAGTAAAAGCATGTGAGGCCTTTTTCTGAGGCATGTTAGATTTTATCAAAGACTCATTCAGGACTTCAGCAGGATTGCTCGACCTCTCACTGAGGTTTTGAGCAAGGAGACCGGCTTCATTGTAGATCATAAGGTTCTCTAAGAGTTCCCACAACTCAAAGATTTAGTTACTCAAGAGCCTATCTTATAGTTGCCTGATTGGTCTCTCCCATTTAAGATCATGACAGACACATCGGACTTTATTGTTGGGGTTGTACTTGGGAAGCGTAGTGATGGACTTCCATTTACGACTCACTATGCTAGCAAGACATTAAACGAGTCCCAAAAGAATTACACTATAATTGAGAAAGAGTTGCCGGTCATTGTATTCTCCCTTGAGAAGTTTGGATCTCATCTTCTTGGATCAAAACTCATTATTTGTATGACCATTTTACCTATCAGATACTTACAGCAAAAGAAGGATGCCAAATCATGTCTGCTCTGTTGGATCCTTCTGCTCCAAAAATTTTATTTTGAGATAAGGGATAAACCTAGAGTCAAAATGTGGTAGCATATCACTTATCCAGAATTTAATACCCAACTATTCCCCTAGGTGATGCACCAATCATAGACACAGTTCTAGATGAGTTGATCTTTATTGTCGCCTCACTACTCTGGTATGCTGATATTATGAACTATCTCATTTATGAGGTGGTCCCACAAGATTGGATCAAAACTAAGAAGGACAAGTTTTCATCAAACATCCATTTCTACAAGTGGAAAATATCCATACCTTTTCAGGGAAGGTGCATATTTGTATCTGGAGACGATGCATCCCGCAGGAGTATAGTAGTATCCTCAAACATTGTCATAAGATCGAAGTAATAATACACCATTTTGAAAATTGAATGGTAGCAGAAGTACTACAATGTGTACTTTGGTGCCCTACACTATTCGAGGATGCCACAACATATGCAAAAGGTTGCACTGATTGCCAGAAAATATGAGGGACCATTTGTTCCAGAGATTCGATGACTCTAAAGATTATTCATATTTTTGTTGTTTTTTATGTTTGGGATATTGATTTTATGTACTCGTTTCCCAACATTTAGGGCTTCTAATACATCCTTCTTTCCACCAATTATGTGAGTCGTTGGGTGAAAGTTATCCCCACTGTAGTCGATGATAGTCGTACTATGTGTCACTTTCTCAAGGGCTATATTATCATGCGTTTCGATATTTCTAAAATCTTGATTTCAAATGGGGGGCAACCATTTTGTGAATAAAGAAGTCATAAAACTTGTGAAGGAGTACAATATTGACCATAATGTCACCTCTCCTTACTACCCGCAGCCAAATGGCTTGGCTGGATTATCTTATGGTGAGATCAATATTATCTTGCAGAAGCTTGTACGACCTAATAGGAGGAACTGATAAACTTCTTGATTCAGTTCTATGGACTTATCACACGGCCTACAAAACTCCAATAGATATGTCTACTTATCGTCTTGTATATGGTAAGCTATGCCACCCTGTTGAACTCATTCAAAATCATTATGGGCACTGAACATATGCAACCTGGACTCATAGAAAAGTGGTCGGAACCGAAAGGTAGATATGGACAAAATCTTGGAATTCCGAGACTATGACTATGGCAACAATCTAATCTAGAAGGAGAAAGTCCAGCACTGGAACAACAAGCACATCCGAAGGAAGACTTTTCAGCTATGTTAGAAGGTTTGGTTGTTTGATGCAAAGTTGAGGATATTCCTGAGAAAGTTGAAAAGCAAATGGAAAGGGCCATATGTTGTGAAGACATTGTGTGACAATGGAAGCATTTTAATATCAGAATTATCATCTGATGTATTCGTTTGTTGTCAACAGATAGTTGTTGAAGCCGTACATAGTGCATGATACATTCCTATGCATCGTGGATTCAATCAATATGGTATTTCAGGACGATCTTCTAGAAGAAATAGAAGATTCAGATACTGAGCTGAGCAAAACTATTTTCCTTGATTGATTCTTTCCTTTTCTTTCATTCTCTCATTCTTCCGTTTATTCATCCATCCCTTTTCATAAGTATTATACTTAGGATATGCTTCATCCTAAGTATAGGGGGGATGAGTAATTCGAGTTATTCTTTACATTATTCCATTGCTTGTCTCTCAACTTGTTGATATTCTGTTCTATACTCAGGGATATTTCACTTTGAGTATATGGGGAGACAAGATCAATCATTGATTATTTCGTACATTCTCATCCTCAATCATGCCCACTTAGTGCATAATCTTATATGCTTATGAATGGTTGATCCTAAGTCTATGGTTTAGGTCTTAGAACATCACGGAAGCGTAAAGGTCGCATCACATACAACCTAGGAAAACTAGTCATACTAGTTGCACTAGGTAATGGAATTAAAAAAATGATAAAACCACATAATTCGAGAATACTTCTCAAATCATTTCATCAACAACACAAACAAGTACAAGGGTTACCTCTTGAAATGTGTTTGTGATCATGTCTCTAAACGAAGAGACCTCCTATATCAAATCCAATTGATGGAGGAGGCACTTGCGAGTGTGTGGATGAGACATGCGCTTCTCAGAATCCAAGTTGAAGATCTGAGCGAAGAATCTCCTGATCTCATCTCACGAAATCTGACGCCTTTTTCACAAGCAAAGAGCATCGAAGAGGGTGGATGTAACACTCCGTGAATTTCGACATTTTCTGAAGTCTTAAAGCATATTCGATATTATACTTAAAAGAAGTGTCTAGTTACAAGCTTTCCAATAAGTCCAAAAAGTGTATTTCCGCATTCGGATGTGGGAGATATACTCGTTTTAGTGAAGAGGGGTCATGGATACCAAAAGGATTTATTGGTTATGAGATTTTAATAATTAAATTGCAGGTTAGAGTTATTTTAGGGTTTCTAAAACTAGGATTTTAATCCTAAACTATATTAAGACCCCCATCCTTCATCTCCCCTCATTCCCACTCCTTTCCAAAACCTAATCCATCCTTTTCCCCCTCCCCAAGTCATTTCCTTGTCTCATTTTCTCTTTCCTTCTCCAAAGAACCAAAGGGAGAAAGGTGCAAGCTCCGTAGCTTCACAACAATAGGAAAAGGAGGAGCGTCATCACGAGAGAAAAGCACCTCTCTCATCGAATTCTTGATCGAGTGAACAAGCTCGTAGATCAGAGGTGTGCGCTAGCATAGGTAATAGATCTTCGACTCTCTCCCCTTGTTCTTTCACATATATTACTATTTTATACATTGTCATTTTGGGGTTTGAATACCGATTTTGATCCTAAACCTGTGATCGCATGTGATGTTTGTAATCTTGTCATCTCGTTATTAAGTTCTTGACTATTGTTATTTTCTTGCAACATGAAGTGATACTATTATTAAGCGGACAAAAATTAATTGGTAATGTGTGGTAATAATTACCCAATGTTCATTTCAACCCTCTGTTAGGTCATGTTGTAAAATGTATTATACCTGAGACATCCAAAAATTTTAGGCTTTTATGAGAATAATATCGTCCACATGGATTTAAGATAGATACATCTTATTAACTATTTGGGAACAGTTTCATAGATAAGGGGCGAAGACAACACTAAATCCGTAGTTCTTAAACCAATTGCCATTACAACTTATTTTCTTTATTACTCCGTTCTTTAATATATGTTGAATTGTTGAAGTATTTCCGTAGAATAATATGAACAACATTTTCTCCCGCAATATACATCTTGATATTAGCTTAATACTAGTTAAATTATGCATGTGTTATATCTTATTAGATTGGTTAATATAATATCGTAGAGAATGTGTAGGTGGTAAAGGATGGGTTGTATATAGTCTTTCTTAAATTAGTATTTACTGTGACTAATTAAATTCCTTTATATTAGGATGTAGCCTTCCTTAAATTAGTGAATAGGGTGCTGACTATTGAGGTTTATCAGGGTGCATGCAACTCAATTCTCGGACCTAGATAATGATACTTTAGCTTCATAATACGTTGTCTTTTCAATTTAAGTCATGATAATTTTCATATTTTTCTAAGTGTCGTTGTAAATAACTTTATTGTTGTAAGATAACAAGTTTTTGGTGAAAGTTATGGGTGCACAGTTTAGGGATCGTGATTGTTTTAATTTGGCAATAAATTACGACACCTTATGTACTTGCGGCCAATGAATCTCTCCTTATCACCACAATGATGTCTAGCTCTTGAGGATAGTAACTCTATTATTAGGGTATTATTATTTACTATTAATAATTCATAATCGTGGTGATTTTGTACTTTATGGAGTTTTAGTGGGGCAAATATTAGTAGTTTCCTTAAACAAGGTGACAAGAATTACTCACACAGTATCCCTCAAGTATTATGGAAATGAATATCACAACCAGAACGTTTTGCCGGTTGATGATTTAGTATGAAGTTACTCTACCTTGTGTAATTCCCATTTGAGATATATAACTTTAAGCAATACATTCATTACATAACATTTTTCAGAATTAAAATAACATATGCAAAATGGCTTTCTTATTGTTTTTAACAAAATAATATACAAGGTTGAGCTTATAGCATGCGGGTATGTCTCTCATTGATGCATATATTCCTTAAGATACTTACTAATTTGACTTGGGCTAGAAATTGGAAATATCAGCAGATGGGTTTGGGATCTTAAGGTTTCAAATATTAGTGTTTGTTTGGTGAGTAAGAAAAAGATTATCATTGTCTTTTACCAAGTTCTATTACTTTTGAGTAAAGTATAATATGTATGCAGAGTTGCAAAAAATAATTACTACAAGGTACCCTTGTAGTCCAGCTGAACCAACAGTGAGTCCTCCCTACTTAAGGGGCATCATAGAGTGGGGGTGGCAGGTACTCTGATAGAATTGAGGTGGATGCATGCGTGCATCGCACCATGCGGATCCGTTTTTGTTGGACTTGTTTTGGAGCAAGCGAGACTCCTCTGACAAGCTCGATTGACAAAGTTGTGACTCACTGGACATGTATGTCCCATCTTGAGTTTTAGAGTACTACCAACTAGACTAGATAAAGGATCGTGCTTGTGCACATGTTTTAGGATGCACTTTGAATGAGGTGTTGCAGGCTTCATTCCTAGTGTATGCTTTCTCCTTTGACCGATGAGTCCAGGATAAATGCACAAAAATGTGGATTAAAAGATGTTAATGAATTGATTTTAAATTGCAAAATTATTAAAGGCTTGGAATATAACTGATTGAATATTGCTTGATGCTTTAAAAAACATTCTCTTTTACACATGTTCAGTTACTGCATTTTCATTGCCTACCTATAATCTCTTAATTATAATTTTTTATTTTATTTGTACCGGGTAAATTGACTCACAAGTTACATTCTTCGGAAATCCAACATGAAGTGTCGAGAAAGAGTTGGAGGCTCGCATTTTCGTAGTGCAGATGTAGGACATTGTTGAGGTTGAGGCCTAGTTTTGTAGTAGTTTATGTTTCCCTTCTTTCTAACTATTTATGATGTAATAAAGAGACTATAAGGTTTTATTGTTATCCTTATGTGGACATCTAGTTATCAATGGAAGTTTAAATTTTCCCTCTGCTTTTTTGGTATGAATGGTATATCATGCACGTTGGTATAATTGTTGTTAGGTAGTCTTATGAATGGGTGTTGAGATGCGCTACTGCCGAGGCGAGGCACTTCAACGGAGATCCACGAGCAGCTGATCTGGAAGCACAATAGTGTGATGACTAAGGCGAGGTTCTCTAGGTCAATATGTGGACGACCACAATATTGAGAGAGAGAGAGAGAGAGACGATGTGTAGAGAATAAGGAGAGATATAGAGTTTTGTTGCTCTTCAATTGATGTAGTAGAAAAGGCTAGAGTTGCCCTCCCTTTTTTACTAAATTGGATGTCCATGGATCTCAATCCACGTGTACACAAAATAAATGGTTTAGATTGTTTTAAGCTTTTCAATCAATATCCATGATTTTGTTACATAAATTTGCAACAATAAATAGCTACTTGAAAATAAATTAAATATATTGAAGATCTATCAATAGAATTCAAGTTAAATCAAAATAATAAATATGGAATTACTTGGAAGAAGAGCAAGTCTCCTTCTATACATAGGGTGGACGATCACCAACTTGAAGAGCTCAAGTTTGTCGTCCACTCTATGTATGGTAAGGATGCTCTCTCATTCCTATTATGTTGAGATCTCATTTATCATCATATATTCCACATTTGTAATAACTTTTGTTGCAAATCACCAAAATAATTCTAAATTAGTTTCTGATAATTTTTATCATGTCAGTGACAATTATGAATCATATTCATACATCCAATAAAATATAAATTGTATTCACATTTAATTTTTCAATGTGAATCCAATTCACATTACTATTTAATTCTTATATACTATTTACAACTAAATCTCTCCATCATGATATAAATCATATTTATAATACTTATGAGTATTATGGTAGTGATATCCATATTAATCATATCCTTGATTCTTAAATCATGTTTAATTATCTTAGACAACTATACTCATGTCCGAATAATATAAATCATATCCATATTATTTATAATAATTAAATCATATTTAATTGTCAATTTTCCTCAATGCTCAAATTTATTATCAATAATAGAATTATTCTTGAACGCTTTCAAGAATAATGAGCTTTCTCTACGTATACTAAGAGATAAGGAAATGATGATTGTACATTCCATGTATAGTGACTTGGATATTGAGATCATACCTCAAATCCAGATCTTGGAAACCTCTTAAAGATGTTTGATTAAATCAAAGCCATAAATCTAATCTTACATCTGAATCATATTCAGATCAATGTCCAATAACTTGACTGAGATCAGATTACTTCTTGAAGACCACCGAAAATACCCTCTTTAAATGATGTGTATTATAGTTTCAAATAATGTGTCATTTCATTGTAGGCATGTAATCAGAATCAATCAAAAAAATAACCACAATTAATTTATTCAATTTTAATCGAAGTGGTTTTTATGTTTATTTTACTTGAGCAAGTCCCAAGGTCAAACTCAAGGAGTTAAAGGAACAACTTAGGATTTTGTATATCAAAATTCGTGCACAGTTTCCAAGGCAGAACATTTTAAATCATTTTAATGCCATTTTGGATGCAAATGCAAATGTAGCCAATTTTAGGGACTAAAATATAATTTTCAATTAAACATAGTCAACAAATTACGTAACTTGGCCGAGATGTAAAATATGATGAGATAAATGCTTTGTAATCTTTTGGAATTTTTGGATGCACGATGAATATGTAAAGAATTTATGAATGTAAACTATGTGAAATGAGGAGATCAATTTTAATAAATATCAAATCAATCGGTTTTAAGGAAATAAAATTATCCAAGACTTAGCACTATGTGAGCTATCTCAGAAATGCCTTAAACCCTAAAAATCTAGCCATTTGCTCTTATTAAAAATTAATTAATGCAAAACACTAAATTATTTTTAAAGAGCAAAATGTGCACACAAATGCAATTATTTTTGGACATAATGTAAATAACAAGTAATTCTATGATTCATTGATTTTTGCAATAGTAGTTAATTAATTATGAATTTTAGAAGATAGATTGGGTAAAATATGCAAATTTTCGCAAGAATATTAATAAATAATTAACTACAGATTATAAAAATAGCACAATCATGCCATATTATAGAGCATTAATTGAAAAACACATTGCTTTTTTGAATAATAAAAATGATGTAATGAATAAGGTCAAAATATAACAAGAACACATGGTTCAATTTTCAATTTACAATAATTAAATAACATAGAAAATGTAGAGAAAGGGAGTTAAAAGCAATTATTGAGCACAGGGAGGGGTGTCACGTAAAATTTCCCAAGTTATCAAGTGAGCGGAGAGGGCAGACTTGGAATTAAGTGGATCTCCTTGGGCTTCAATACAAATAGCCCCCCATGCACGCGTGTTAAGCACGTGAAGGGGGTTTCTTGGAAGTAGGTGGGAATGAGGGGGTTACTTCTGCAAAATGCCCTCCCCTCACACATGTTGAGCACGTGAGGGGACCTTGATCTTCTATTTTGACGGTGAAGAAAGAAGTGTAGCTCTTGAGGATGCAGGTAGCTCCTGCGGCAGTCGGTGAAGACACATGAGGCAAAGCTCCTGTGGCCGACAAATGGCTGGCAGATGTCGGAGAAGCAAGTCCCACGGTTGGAGGGTTGTCGTAGGATCCAGTGGTGCTGGGCGGACCTAGCGGAGGGGCGAAGCGATGGTGGATGATGTTGTATCCGGCTGGAAGATGGAGTTGCGGTCGGCGAAGGCAAGGATACTCCTAGAGATGGTATCCTGCTTCAACTAGAGTCGATGAAGAAGCAGCTTTTAGTAGTTACGGTGCAGAGTCAATAAAAGGAGTTGAGGAGCGAGCAACGCAGGACCAGAGACTCTTGATCCTGAAAGTGACGGTGCAGGTCGGTGATGCACACGATCGAATCGAGGAAGCACGGGACAGAGAGGTCACGACTCCTGGTGATAAAGGTATGAGAAGTATGGGGATGCGAGGTTGTGTAGCGGATTTGATCGTTAATGAACCATAAGACTAAGGTGGAAGGTGAGTAAATGGAGGCATTGGCGGATATGGATGATGGTTTTGGAGGCGTTGGCTCAATGGGTTTAATCGGAGCAAGGCAAGCGCACAAAGGTGGTAGCGCTGCAGCGGTCGCTATGGAAGCCGGATCTCACCGGAGATGAGGGCGAGCAGGTGTTGTCACCACTGCGTGCCCCTCTCTATGGTGCAATTGGTGGATGGTTTCAAGACGAGGGGCGGATCTCTAGTTATATAGCAGAGGAGTCAGTCGGCTATGGAAGGCAGCGGATCGGTGATGGTCTGAGTGGCAGCGATTAGGATCAATTGGGTCCGCATGGGATTTGAGCGAGATTGGAGGTGTCCAGAAGGGGAAGGTAGTGTGTGATTGATTGCGAGGACGGGGATGCGCAAGAGTGGCAGAGGAGTGATGGGGTGGCAGCCGACGAGATACGTAGAAGGGAGATCAGGGAAAATCACGGTAGTGGTGGCGACAATCAAGGGGTGTCGGCGGGTGGAGGCAGTGTTTCCCCAAAAGCGTAATGTGGGAGATCGACCGGAGGAAGAGGAAGGGCATGTGCTATGCACATGCGTTGGGGGCACATGTCCAATAAGTGTGGGGTCTTTTATTTTATTTTATTTTTATTTTTTATTTTATTATATATAGTTATTTTAATTATTTTTTATAAAAAAAATAAATGAAAATGAAGGCCAAAAATTGTGACATGTGGCAGCTAAAATCTGCCATGTATGAGCCTTAGAAATTCCGAAAGTAAAATACAAAGAGAAATAGATATAAATACTAAATGACCTTGGATCTAAAAAGTTTCTTCACGAAAGTCTCGACGAGATCTACAACTTTCATAAAGGGATCAAAACCAAAATCGGACATTTGCACAAAGTGATATTTTTGAGGTACTCTATGTACATAGAATACCTAGATTTTGGGTTTTATATTTTTGCCATTTTTAAACCAGATAAAAATCTGGAAAGAATATGATAAAATCAAATATAAATATTTTTACATTAATATAATTTTTATTTTTATTAATTAAGAAAAAGAATAAATAGAATAGAATATCAAAATGATAACTTTTATACAAACTATCAATGAGGACTTGGACTCAGTTAGTTTCTTTCATTTTGCTCTTATTTTGGATTTGGATTTTTATGCATTTTAATAAAACTTCCATCAAAGAAAATGAATGAAAAATAAATGAAATCAAAAGAGTTAAATATGTACATAAAATAATAGGTTAAAATCGGGTAAAATATACAATGCACAAAAGAGGCACAAAATCCAACTTTTACATATGAGCTCGTATTTACGTGAACTTGTCTTGTTTCGAAGGTATTTGAATGCACATTAGTTCAAAAGTAGGATCAACATTTTATTCCGGAAGTCCTGGAATTAGGTTTTAGATTTCTGGTCCAGTTATTTATGTTAGTGTTTTTTTGTATTTTTCATCTATTCTTATTGGTGATATGTATACAATGGAGGTGGTTCAAGCCATTTGAAGTTAGCATGAATTAATTAAAAATTAGGGAAGTTAGCTTATTTTGTAGGTCAATTGGACCTTGATTTTTGACATCTTATTTTATGTAATTATGAGTGATAAAATGAAATTATTATTTATACATGCATGAATGTTAATTATGCAATATAAATGAACAAATACTAATGAATTGTGAGAGTTTGAGCTTAATTAATATCTTTTAGAGTGATGAATCTGAGATTCATCATCCCCCTATACTTAAACCATGCTCGTCCCTGAGCATTGAAAGAAATGCAATGAGGTGAAATAAAATTGGGTTCCATACCAAGATCGTGAGCATAAGGTGAAAATAAAGCTAGACCCGACGTTTGGATTATTAGTTTGCCGGAACCTCTATGAGACTTAGGGTTTTAAAATCAACATCCTCCAAGTTCTACACATCAATGTCACGGTTTCGGTTCAGAAGTCATCTTAGATCAACCCTCCTCCCAAAGCATACCCCATGAACATTGAACAACTGGCTCATGTGTGTGAGAGGTTTTAGTTCTTCCCATCTATAATTTCAGACTACCATGCAAACATCTCCTCTTGTAACTCATCCTTGGGGAGTCAGGTATTTCCTTCCAAGGCCAGTCGCATTGTGTTCACAATCGAAATGGGGAGAAGAAGGAGAAAAGAACTAGAGGGTGACCATTGTAGTCACCTCTCCTTGTGAAGCTGGTCAGTGTAGTCGAGTCTCCACCAAGATTTGCAGGCTAACTTGAAGCTTGGACCTTTTGGTCAATTATTTATTTGCTAGTGGACTTCTTTTTTTGTTTGGATTTTTTGTTGATCTTGTATGGTTCTTGTGTGCTCTTATGGATATGGAATCTTTTTTTTCGTACATTTTTTGGGGTCTTAGGAAAAAATTGTGTCCAGTCGTCCATCCCTTTTCTGAAGATTTATTTCAAACCATACTTCGGTCTTTAGATTCCACGCTACCATAAAGAAACTTACACAGTCTTCCAACACCCCGTCTGAGTTGAACTAAGTGTATAGTTTGAGAGTACAAATTAATTCCCTATTCCAGAGTCGTACCTATAATTAGAAGACCAGGTTAGACACCAAGAGTCAAACTCTGCACATTGTCATGTGGAACTCGAAGAATTAAGTCAAAAACCTGAAGATTCTAAAATCCTCTTTCTCAGTGAAGTTCCTCTAAAAATTAGGTGGATGAAGGTCAAGTTCGTACTACTCTCGATTTCTACTAATAACTCGGTTCAAAACCCAAGGGCTTTTCAGAAATGCATAAAAATGCATGTAATGCTGGATAGAGTGCATATGTGGGAAATGCGGACATGTTTTTTATTTGATTTTTCTGATCTTTTTTGAGAGATTTTTTATGCATTTTTTTGTTTTTTATGCAAAAATAAATAAGAAGAAATTTTCAATTTTTTTGTTGGACACAGTTAGTGTTAGTAGCATTTTTATTTTATTTTTGCTTTTTTATGATTTTACAAGTTATTTACCCATCCCGTAAATACATATAGACTTACATAAAAGTACGAGCTATGGGAAAAATATATACAGAGAATATATACACACCCCTCTATGCTTAGTGAGTTCTATGTCCTCAAAGCACAAGAAGCGTAGAGAAGACATAACTTAGGCTAAGCGTAAGAGAGTGAGAAAGAACCGTAAAAAAATAAAAGTCGTCCCACCCCATATACTTAGACTGTGAACAATCTGAGTACAGAAGAAGAGAGAAAATGAGGTAAATGATGGGAGAAATGGATGGAGAGAGTATATACAGATAGCATCGGGTCCCCCTATACTTAGGCTCTAGTCAGCCTAAGAATGGAAGAAGGGTGGAAATGGGGTGATCTAAAGAAGGATTGGGTGAGGAACGTGGTATATATACATGGCATCGGTTAATACTTAGGCCTTGGCCTAAGTAGAGGAAGAAGATGTACAAGGGAACCGATGGTGTCGAGAGGGAGGATTGCCGATGATTAAGGAGGTTTTTGGTAGATCTTTTTGTGAGCTTGTGGTGAGAGATCATAATGATTGAAAGAAGATGAAGCAAATGAGTCCCAGTCATTGTCAGTGTTGTTCTCAAAATAATCATGTTGGAGAGTAGATGAAGCGTATGAATCAGATGAAAGCCAACCATCATCGGAGTTATCCTCAAGAGAATAATACTTGAAGGTGGAGGACCTCCAGATATTCTTGTTCTTAAGTTACTTTATCAAGTTGTACTTGGTCTTGGGGTCAAGCAATTCATCCTCGGATGATGAATACTCTGAAGCACTAGTCTTACTCAGCTGATAAGAAATTATTCCGATATATTTAATGAGACCAGGAGAATCGGCTATTAAGGAGTAGTAGTGAGGGGTAGGAGTCATCTAGCAGGGGTCGAAATTTGGATTCTTGCGTAAATAGGATTTTACAGTTACCGAATTGACCTCACTCATAAGGATTATCCTCTCCAGACCCGATGAGGAATCATCAGACGATTCCTTTTCTGGAAGGTCAAAGGCGACTTTCTTTTTATATAAAGGAGCATCCATTTTGGTTTGTGTTGTCTGTGAAGGTGATGTTCTTGTGAGTGAGATGTTAAAAATTAAGTCACCAGATGAATAGCCATTGAAATATTCCTCCATGGTCAGTACATGTCCCACATATTTATTCTTAATTTATTTGATGTTGGTGCATTCCTATGTTTGGTTGATTTGATCAATGTGGTCAGAGAAGATTTCGACCGACTTGGGATGAACCCATGCATATGATTCATAATCATATAAGAAGTCATGTATTCGATGTTCCCTAGTGTGAGCAGTGGAAAATGGAATAGTAGGGAGAGTCCCTGAACCAATGGTTAGTGCACGTTTGGCATATTTATTCTCAATTGACTTAACATTGGTGCATTCCTGTATCGGGTCGATTTGATCAAAGTGGTCAGAGAAGATTTTGGTCGACTTAGGGTGAGCCCATGCATATGTTTCAGGATCATATAAGAAGTCAGGTATTCAATGTTCCCTGACGAGAGCAGCGGGAAATGGAACAGTCGGAATAGTCTCTGAACCAATGGTTAGTTCAGCAGTCGCTATCTCAGGTGTAGCAGCGGGGTAGGGCTCTTCTACCGCTTGATGTTTACGGCTATTAACGGCTTTGTAGGTCACCTCAGAATATCGTGTTTCCTCAAAGATTGGGTTAGATCGAAATGCTCTCAATGCTGTAAAATTGATTTCCCGAGTCTCACACTCAATAATTGCTTTAGCTAATGCCAAGAATGGATTTCCGAGAATGATTGGAGATTGGTTGAATTCTCCTTGGTGCTCAATACCAATGACCGTGAAGTCCACCTTGAGCGGAGCACCTTGGAATGTAATGTAATGATGATTGAAATGGTTCTTCTCGACTGCTTTATCAATCGATCAACTACTTCAACGATCTCTCTTATCTTCATGATAGGTCCGAGTTTGAGCTTGTCAAATATAGAAGTCAGGAGGATATTGATTGGTGAGTCATCATCGATTCGAGCATGGGTGGATATTGTGTCTTTGATTCCACAGTCAAATCTAGGCAACTGCTTCACTATACGGCTCTTCATTTTTCTTCTTAATACCAAATAGGTGGCCATTGATAAGATATGTCTTTCAGTCTTTGTTCTAGTCTTCCCTAACTTTTTCTTCATTAATTTGTCCATTGAGATCCTTTAAGGTCAGGGAAGTGTTCAATGGTATGTATCAAGGGAAGTTCAAAAATCAGTCTTTTCTCCATTGCTTTCCTCAGAGCATGATCCAAATTCTTTAAATCCTCTTCACTTTCAATTTTTATGATTTTTCTGGTTTTTTCGATTTTTTGGTTTTTTCTGTGTGGTGTATAAGTGTGTCATTTTCCATAGATGAGAAGGGGATTTGATGTGCTGAGTCAGACTCAGAGTCAGAGTCATTCCTAGGGGAGTAATATACAGAAGTGTCACTATTAAAGTCACCCCTAGGGTGTGTAGAGTTTATGGGCATCCGAATATCCTCAATCGAAGATCCATTTTTTTCATCTTCCATTTGTATACCCGAGCTTTCATAGAATAAACTTAGTCGGTCAGTGAAATTTCTAAAGTTATCCTCAAGTAATTCATATCTCTTACTTATCCTTGAAATGTCATGCTCCAAAACTTTTCATGATCAATTATGTGAGCAGTTTGTGTTGGATTCTGTGTGTTCTCTCGTTCTTCAATTTAAGATCCAATCATTTCGTATTCCATTTTCATGTATGAGCTAGGAGACGATTCTCTCGAAATATTCAGTATATGATTGTTATCTTCTGAAATTTTCTCCTGAAAAATCATGGTAGCAGTCTGCTTACTGGGAGGATTTTGCAGCAATCTGTAGGTCTCATACTCAGCATATCGTGACTTAGGCATGCAATGTTGTGTTGAGTAGAGTCTACTTCCGTTGTCGTGATTGGTTGTATCCTGAAATAGTGGACTCATATAGGGTTCGTATGTATCGATGTCATCAGTCTGGTCTTGTGTAAGTTGTCCGAAGGAGTGGTATACTATTTAGTCAATAGATATTTAGTTATCAGAGTCAATCCAATAAGTTTGATCAATAGATGTGGACCTCTCTTTGTGGTTTGATCGGGCCATCATATTATTTCCTAAGATCCAGGCTGGATATGTTTCTTTAAATTGTTGACTTGTCCCAACAAGATCACGAGGAAAGAATGAAGTCGCTTGGGTTTGGTGTCTCGGCCAGTCATGTGTCTCAAAAGTGATTTGATTTTTAAATGGTTCATGAGATTCGACGAGAAATAGGGAATAATATGGTTCAATCCAGGATGGTAGTTGATCATGTGTGGTCACGAGTGTTAGAGGCGAGAAATATGAAGATGTGTTGAATTCGATTGGATGATCTGAGTAGAATGGATTGGAATTCGTCGAGTGGGCTGGATTCATCTGAGGGTGAGAGTTTCCCACGAATGTCAAAGGATGTCTAGAGGAAGAGGGTTTAGATGATTTGGGTTTGACTGAGATAGATTCATTTTCATAGTACATATCTAATGTATTCTCGGAGTAATGTCCCGATAACCTCAAAGAAGATGGATGAGTTGTCATAATGGATCTTGGTTAAAGATGTTTATGTTCACAAGATACTCAATAGATGAAATCCTAATTTCTAAATCAAGGAGATGGATGGCACAAGTGTGCGGTTCTTAATATTCGAATTCGTTTACGCATACCAATGCAAAGATAATTCAAACCCCAAGTTCACCAACTCAACAATGAAGGCCGCAAGAGTTCGACCAATTATTTTTTCAATTTCAGTTGGTGATAAACTCAATCTTGGAAAGAAATTAGTGAGCTATTAGGTGCCGTAAATTTTATTAAAGAATGACCCCAATTCTTACGACTAGTTGCACCTACTTTCAACTAGTATGGGTATAAGTACATACCGTAAAACGGTTACCAGTTACTTAAGGACGGAGCCTTACACAGTGTCCTTCAAACCACCCACTTTGCTAAGGAAATCCGAACCATTTACCGGTTACCTGTATTTCCTTATTGAGATGTAGCTATCCGCTTTTATAGAATCAGTAGTCAATATGAAAATCTGGAGCTGAGCTCTAGTCCTAAGTGTCATCTCTCGCTCACTCAGATAAATAAATGAATCCAAGGATGGGGTTGCTATCCTGCAAAATTCTTGATTTCATGAGTTAATTAAAGTCAACCTTGTTTAGCGGTCCCAATTTTAATTAGGTGATCGCTAAAAAATTGGGTGAGCACAAATGCACGTCTACCATCCCGTCCCAATTTCCTTTTGAATTTTACATGATAAAACAAGAGGGAGAAATTCGATAAAAGCCGATGCACGAGGAATAAAATGATTAATGCTCAGTCAGAAGACTTACAGTGATTCCTCGCAATCTCCATGTGGGATGCAATACAACAATTGAAATTATTCTATATGAATGCAATCCAACAAAAATCACGCCTAGCAAAAAGTTCTATTAGTCGTGAAGAATTGAGTTACAATTTTGATTAAGTTGAACGACCTAATGTCCATCTCAATTAAGTGAAGTGTGTTCCTAGGTTCTAGAGCACAAATAATACAATCCTATAAGCTCTAATAGATGTATGTGCAGGTCTAACCTACGAGTCACTCAAGTCGGACCCCATCCTCATCGGAGAGTGAAACATGCCATGCACACCAAAGAGAAAGTTCAAGGTCTTGTTACACACGCGAGAGTCCAAACGGACACCGTTGTAAATGAGAAATTAATTACAAAAATTAAAGTTGCAGAAATTAAATTCTAAACTCTACGCTCTCTCACGACTCGACTCGATCTTAGTTTTAATGTGGCTTGGTCGTCGGTGAAGATGCATCAATTTCTAGAAAAACTGCTCCACATACATCAGGAACCTCGCACGAAAAATTAGAGATAAAGTGTAAAAGAGTGACTCAAAAATAAAAAATAAAGAAAGAAAATAAATGCTGAAAAAATAAATAGAAAATGTACAGTGGCACGTTCGAGGGCCAGACACCCGAATGTGTGGAAAACAAAGTGCAAATTTTCTAAACAAAACAAAAATTTAAGTCGTTTGCCTCCCCATCAATGGTGCCATCTAACGAGTCTGAAAATACCCTCTTTAAATGATGTGAATTATAGTTTCAAATAATGTGTCATTTTGTTGTAGGCGGATAATTGGAATCAACCGAGAAAATAACCACAATTAATTTATTCAATTCTAAAAGGATTCATTTTTATGTTTATTTTACTTGGGTAAGTTTCAAGGTCAAACTCAAGGAGGCAACGGAACAACTTAGGATTATATCTATCAAAATTTGTGTGCGGTTTTCGAGGCAGAATATTTTTTATCTTTTAATGCAATTTTTGGGTGCAAATGTAGCCAATTTTAGAGACTAACATGTAGTTTTTAATTAAACAAAGTCTAAAAATTACGAAACTTGGCCAAGATGTAAAATATGATGAAATAAATGCTCTGTAATTTTTTTGGAATTTTTGGATGCATGATGTGTATGTAATAAATTTATGATTGCAAACTATGTGAAATGAGGAGATCAATTTTAATACATATCTAATCAGTCGATTTTAAGGAAATAAAATTATTCAAGACTTAGCACTATGTGAGTTATCTCAGAAAAATCTTAAACCCTAAAAATCTAGTTATTTGTACTTATTAAAAATTAATAAATGCAAAAAACTAAATTATTTTTATAGAGCAAAATATGCATGCAAATGCAATTATTTTTGGACATAATATAACAATTAATTCTACGATTTGTGAACTTTTGGAATAGTGGTTAATTAATTATGAATTTTGGAAGATAGATTGGGCAAAATATGCAAATTTTCACAATAATATTAATAATTAATTAACCACATATTATAAAAATAGCATAACCATGCCATATTGTAGAGAATTAATTAAAAAAATATGCTATTTTGAATAATAAAAATGATGCAATAAATAAGGTCAAAATATAGCAAGAATACATGGTTTAATTTGCAATTTATAATAACTAAATAAAATAGAAAATGCAGAGAGAGGGAGTTAAAAACAATTACTGAGCCCAGGGAGGGGCTTCATGCAAAATTTCCCAAGTGGTAACATGCGTAGCATTGATAACGCTCCCGCACCCTTAGTTAATTCGGTCAATTTAATGTCCAAATTAATTAAAGTGATTCGTTGTAGTCGGATACGAGGGGTTAATCAAAAACCACTTATCGATTAATGTGAAGTTAATTTTAAGCGGCAACTTTTTTTTCTTGGTGGAGTCCAAGGTCGATCTCAGGGAGGCATCTGTCTCCTTAGGTGAATTTAAGCAAGGGTCCAAGTGTGTGATTTTCAAGGAGTAATTTTTTTTGGTCTTTTTAATTTTTTATGCAGACTTATGTAGACAATGCAGGCCAATTTGATGTTCAATGTAATTATGGTATCAAATGAAGTCCAAAAATTATGAAAATTGGTCAGATGGTTAATGATGATGAAAATGACCTACACTGATTTTTTTGGAATTTTTCGACACTAAATAAATTTACTGTGAATTAAATGAACAAACAGAGTTATTTTCAGTATTTAATTTTTAATAAATATCAAACCACAATTTTTTCAAGAACTAAAATTATCCTAGGTGGCTCTAATAATAAGGGACCTAGAAAAATTAACAGAACTTAATTTCACTGTGAAATGAATTAATTAAAATTAATCTAAGAAAATCACTCAACAATTTATTTAGGCCTCGATATGCATGCAAATGTTATGAATTTTTTATGGTATGTTAAAAATGATGTCATTAAGCTACTGTGAATTTTTTATGAATTTTGGAAGCACAAAGAATTAACTATAAATCAAAAGGTGTCACTGGGCAAAATATGTCAACAATTCACCAATTAATTCATTAATAATTCAAATGAACTTACAAAAAGATGACACGTGGACCAATAGACAGAGGACAAAATTTCCAACAAAATGCAATTTTTAGAATTTCAAAATGATGTAAAATGCAATCTAGGGATGCGTGCAAACACAGGGGTGTAAATGCAATACATGAAATTAAAATTACAATAAACAAATATGCAGACAGGGACTAAAATGCAATTACCTATAATGTGGGGGACTCTTGTGCAAATTCTCCACAGGGCACGTGCTCCTCACGTGGGTCTGCTTCACAGGGACCTCTTTGCAATTTTGGAAAGCTCCTGGGCCTCGGTGCAATTTACCCAGGCCGCACGTGCTCCTCACGTGGGCGGCCTAGGTTCGGGGGGCTGCGGCGGCTCGGAGCGAGGTTCGGGCGCTCTGGAGGTCCGGAGTGAGGCTCGGAGTAGGCTCGGGTTGTCCGAGCCTAGGCTTGGGGCCGAGGCTCGGTCTTCGTCGACGTGGCGGGCTGCGGGCCTTTGGATCAAGATCGATCCAAAGGGTGGCGGTGAAGACGCGTGGCGTTCTCCCAGGCGTGGGATCAGTGATGATCCTACGGTCGAAGGCGAGTCTGGTGGCGAGCGACGTGGCGATGTGAGAGCCGTTCGATCGATCGATCGAACGGCAGCTGCTCTTCTTCCTCGACGGCCCTCCGCCTCCTGCGGAGGAGAAGGCGGGGCTCCGGCGATCGGGCCGCTGCTCCGCCCCTCCCTCCCGTCATCAGTGGAGGTCGATGGCGAGTCGGAGGGATCGCGGAAGATTCGCGGATGGTCGGTGAAGGCTCCGGTGGCCTCAGAAGTGAGAGAGGGCCGTCGGGAGTTGCTGTCGACGAAGCTCGAAGTCATCTCCGATGAAGCTCCGATCAGTGGCGAAGGCAGTACCTGCAAGGGTCAGAGGCTAGCCGAAGCATCGTGTGTGCTTGTGTGAAGAGGTGAAGGTGGTCGGCGAGGCCTAAGGGCGACGGAGGATATCTGGAGATGGAGCTCCGGCCAAATGGCGGAGCTGGAGGTCGATGGTTGGTGGAGTGCGTCGTCGGTCGTCGTGAATAGTGTCGCGAGGATGAGAGCTTCGACGCGAAGCTCAGCGAGATGAAAGGGAAGCGAGAGAGTGACCGGTGGCGGCGAATAAAATCGGAGAAATCGAAGATAAAAACAAAGGACGATCGGAGGAGAAATGAAAGGATCTACCTGGGAAATGGAGCTCAGTTTTGAGCTCCAGGTCGTCGCTCGAAGGTCGGTAGGTGGCCTGAGCTCACGCAGCTCGTGGATGGAGGCTGCAGCACGGCGGTGGCGGCCGTGGATCTCGCCGGAGTCGAATCCCCTTCTTCGCTCAATGATTCAACTAATTGCTGTCACCAACTGGTAGGTCGGAGCTCAGGGAAGCTCTCTGGAGTGGCGGATGGCGGTGAATGTTGCTGGTGGTGGCGTATTTATAAAGTGAAGTTGGTGGCAGTGTTGGCGACGAGGTGAGTTTCGAGGGCGACGTGGAGCTTCTATGGTGGAGGTAGTGGAGCGTGAGGAAGCTGGCGAGGGAGAGGGATGAGTGGGGCTCATCGTGGGAGTGTCAGCGATGGGAGAGGGTGGCTGACGTGCAGCCGGAAATAGCAAGGGGGCGCCCCTCTCGCAAGGCAAGGGACGTGGGAGAGAGGGGCGCCTGGCGGTAGGAGACGAGGTCTCCACCGTTGGATCTTGTGATCCAACGGTGGCGATCGAACCGTAGGGGACGAGTAGGATGAGATCGAGGCGCGCTGATGATGGGCCGAGAGCGCGCCACGTGGCGGGCTCTGGTGAGGGCGCTAATGTGCGGCGTAGATCAAAGCAGGAGGTGATCGGATGGTCCAGGCAAGGGGCGTGCGTGGAAAAGGCTGGGCCGTTGGATCTGAAGAGAGATCCAACGGCCGAGGACGCAGGCGGATGAGGCGAGGGGAAGCGGGCCGCGTGGCACAACCAGAGGGCGCCACGTGGCCTGCTGTGAGTGGCTGGAATAAGATGCACGTGTAGAGAGAAGAGGGGACGGAATTTGGAAAAACTCAAAACATGAAAGTTGTAGATCTCGATGAGATCTACAAGTTTCATGTTGACCAAAGACGGAGATGAGGTCAAATATGATACATAAATATAAGGATACATAGATATACATAGATAGTATACAAAGTGGCCCAAAAACCCATCTTTCTCATACAAGCTCCAAATTTAATGAAATTAGTCTCATTTTAAAGGTCTTTTAATGTGTAGTATTCTAAGAGTAAGTAGACCTAATTCGGAGTTTGCATGAGGGCTAATGTACAGGGGTTCTCAGGCTTTATTGGCTATTTTACAAAGGGGATTTTTGGCCTTTTTTTCCTATATTATTAACTAAGGAGTACATATTATAGAGAAGAGGTTATTTTAGTGCATGGGTATTTTACAGGGGATTTTTGACTTCTTATTTAAATGCAAATGAGCTGCTAAACTGCATGAGTTATGAATATATGCATGAATGCTATTTATGCAATATAAGGGGAAATATGCCTCTATTTTCTCGGGAACAAGGCTCTATTTTTGACTTTTGAAGTGATGAATCACAGATTCATCAACCCCCTATACTTAAACCTTGCTCGTCCCCGAGAAACTAAATGAAATGCAAGAGTGAAATGATTTTGGGTTCCAAACCAAGGTCATGAACAAAAGTTGAAAAATAGAGCCTGACTCGACCTTTGGATTAATTGTGTGGCGGAACCTTATTTGGACCTGCACTTAAGACGTAACAGACTTCAAGTTCCACAAGTCTTCTATTCAAGACGCCTCAATAGTCAGGTCAGAACAAATCCACAAATGCAAATTTCTGATGACTATGATTCTTACTTGTACTGTGTAAGTGATTTGTAACTCTCCACATCAGAAACGGCTCAGAACCAGCCTCCTCTAACAAGGTAACTCAATAACCCGGTCCAGTAACTCTTTCCTCGAGGAGCGGGGTATTCCCTTTTAAGTTCAAGTGCGACCAACTCAAGAGGAGGGGGTAGAGAAGAGAATGGATGGTAGCCAGTGTAGCTACCTATCCCGGGATGCCTGACCAGTGTAGCCAAGTCATCCAGCTGCATTTTCTTTGCTAATATACATACTCCGACAGGTATTATTTTTTTTCACTTGGACCTGTCTGATTTTTTTGGAGTTCTTACATTTTTTTTAGAACTATATACAAGGTGCAGCATGTACATCAGGAGTTTTTCCTCTTGAGTCAGTAGACTATCCCTCTTTTGAAGCATTATTGCAACCCACAGCATCCTGTCCTTAGATGTCAACACCACCAGACTAGGTTGAGATTCACTACCCTCCCTAGAGGAGGACAGATGTTTCCACCCGTGTGCTACTCCAAGCTAAAGGATTCTACCTCCTCACCACCTCATCAATGAAGAGCTACGTGCATAGTGCTTGTCCAAGTTAGGTCATTTATCTAAAAGAATCCTGCGTATGCCCGAGATATTCTACTTAGACTAATCAAGATGACATGTGAACATAGACATGCGGACTCAAAGAATTAAGTCACTTGACCTGAGAAATCTTAACTCCAGTTCCTATAAGGTTCCTCTGAAATTAGGTGGATTAAGGTCAAATCAAGTCCATCCTCAATATCTACTCATAACTTGGTCCAGAACCCACTAGCTTTTCACTTTGCATGTGCAAGATATGCAGATGAGATGCAGATGACATGCTATGAATGAAATGCAAGACTTTTTTTGTCAATGCAAGATAATATGCAAGAGTAAATAAGAAGCCTTTATTCATTTTTTTTCAATTTTTACCCACCCGTAATTATTGTAAAATATATACAAAAATACGCGAAAGTACGAGCTATGGGTAGAGTATATATGTAATATATACACGCCCCCCTATACTTAGCGTGTGCTATGTCCTCAGAGCACGAAGGGCGAGGAAAAAGACATAGCTCGTGCTAAGCGTAGGAGAACCAAAAGGAACAAAAAGTATAGAAGTCGTCTCGCCCCCCTATACTTAGGCTCTGGCAGCCTAAGTGTAAAAGAAGATCAGAAATGGGGCGGACAAGGGAAAGATGGGAAGTGGATGAGTATCAATGCGGGCATCGGTCCCCCCTATACTTAGGCTCAGGTCAACCTAAGTATCGATAAGAAATGAGTATGAGGACCAATGTGATCTGGAGAATGTACAGTGAATCGACTCGGGTGACCCCTCCCCCCTATACTTAGGATCTGGTCATCCTAAGTATAGTCCAAGATAATGGTTCGATGATGTGGGGATGGGTAACTAGAATCGTGGGGGTAAAGGATAGGATATACAGGAAGAATGATATATACAGATGGGTCGGTCTGAATCTTTTGAGATGCTGCGGATGGCTGGAGTTCATTGCTGCAAGGTCTCACACGCGGCTCGAGATGTATCTGCTGTATCTGTCTTGCGCATGAATACAATCTCCTCCACATGGACTAACTGTTCATTGGATTCAACGAAGTGCTTCAACAGCTGCCCATTCACTAGGAATGTCGGTGCGTCATCTGTGAGATCCGAGATCTCGACACATCCACTATCATGCAACGTACGGACAACAAATGGTCCCGTCCACTTAGACTTTAACTTGCCTTGGAAAATCTTCAGCCTAGCATTGAACAACCATACCTTCTGTCCAGGAACAAAGGTCTTTCGTCTGATATATCTATCATGCCAACGCTTCACCTTGTCCTTGTACACCAAACTGTTGTCGTATGCTCGGTTTCTGACTTCCACAAGCTCATTCAGATCCATGTCTCTCTGTTTCTGACCCAGGTGTGTGTTCCAGTTGACCTTCTTTATTGCCCATTCTGATTTGTGCACTAACTCTGCGGGCAAATGGCATGGCTTTCCGAATACCATTCGGAATGGGGAGGTGCCTAACGGTGTCTTGTAAGCCGTCCTATACGCCCAGAGGACTTGATCTAAGATCTGAGACCAGTCCTTCCTGTCCGGGCGGACAAGCTTTTGCCATATGGTTTTCACCTCCCTATTCGACGCCTCAGCCATACCATTGGTTTGTGGGTGGTAAGGACTCGCGACACGGTGTTCGATGCCGTAGTCCTTCAGGAGTTTCTTCACCTCCCGATTCACAAAATGGCTACCCCCATCTGATATCATCATTTTTGGGGATCCTAAACCTAGAGATTATGTTCTCTCTGATGAATATACAGACAGTCCTGCTGTCTGCGGCTCGGGTCGGGCTAGCCTCCACCCATCTGGACAGATAATCTACCGCAAGGAGGATATATTCGAACCCGTGGCTGACAGGGAACGGGCCCATGAAATCGATGCCCCAGGCGTCAAAGACATCGCAAATGATGACCGGCTGCATTGGCATCTCATCCTTGGAACCAACGGTTCCTCCCATTCTCTGGCAAACTGGGCACGACTTCGCGAAGGCGGTGGCATCGCGAAACAGAGTCGGCCAGTAAAAGCCACACTGAAGTACCTTCCATGCGGTCCTCTTCCCCGAGTGGTGTCCTCCTGCCTCTAAGCTATGGCATAAAGAAAGGACACTCTGGTATTCCTCCTGAGGAATACAACGTCTCCAGACACAATCCGGTCCTTCAAAGAAAAGGATCGGATCCTCCCAATGGTAGTGTCTAGCATCCGACTTTAGTCGGTCGATTTGGCTCTTGGGCCAATCCTCGGGAACTTTCTTGGAGACAAGATAGTTCACGATATTGGCGTACCATGGGAGTGAGTCGATAACAAAAATCGACTCGTCAGGGAAGGAGTCTCGAATCGGGGAAACCTCGGAAGTACTAAGATCTTCGAGACGAGAAAGATGATCGGCCACTACGTTCTTCTTTCCAGGTTTATCACGGATGTCCAAATCAAACTCCTGGATAAGTAAAATCCAACGAAGAAGACGCGCCTTCGCGTCCTTCTTCTCCATCAAATATCGTAGTGCCGTGTGGTATGTGAACACAGTTACCTTGGATCCGATTAAGTGAGATCTGATTTGTCCAAGGCAAACACTACCGCAAGCATTTCCTTTTCTGTAACTGTATAGTTACGCTGAGCAGAATCAAGCACTTTGCTGGCGTAGTGAATTGCGAACGGGACGTCGTCTCTTCTTTGTCCCAATACAGCCCCAACAGCATAATCTGAGGCGTCCGTCATGATCTCAAAAGGTAGAGACCAATCTGGGGCTTGTAAGATGGGTGCGTCCATGATCATTCCTTGTAACAGCTTAAAGGCCTCAAGACATTTGTGATCTACAATAAACTCCGTGTCTTTACCTAAAAGCTCAGTTAGCGGTCGGGCAATCTTAGAAAAATCTTTGATAAATCTTCGATAAAATCCGACATGCCCGAGGAACGACCGCAACTGCCTTACGTTGGTTGGTGGCTGGAGTCGTCTGATCACGTCCACCTTGGCAGGGTCAACCTCCATTCCTCTCTTGGAGATGACATGCCCCAACACTATGCCCTCCGTCACCATGAAGTGACTTTTCTCCCAGGAGAGCACCAGATTGACCTCACAACATCTTTTGAGGACTCGGTCCAGATTCCTAAGACAGGAATCAAAAGAATCGCCGTGGACCGAGAAGTCATCCATGAAGACTTCCAGGAATTCGCCGACCATTTCGGCAAATACAGCAATCATGCACCTTTGAAAAGTACCTGGAGCATTGCATAGCCCAAAAGGCATGCGCCTGAAAGCATAGGTACCAAAGGGGCATGTAAACGTGGTCTTTTCCTGGTCCTCCGGAGCTATGGCTACTTGATTGTAGCCCGAGAACCCATCAAGGAAGCAGAAGAATTCTTTCCCCGCTAATCTTTCTAGGATCTGATCAATGAACGGTAGGGGGAAATGATCCTTCTTCGTCGCGGCATTCAAGCGTCTGTAATCCACACAGACGCGCCACGACGTGGGTACTCTCGTCACGATCTCCTCTCCGTCCTCGTTGGTGGTCGTCTGAATTCCTGACTTTTTCGGGACAACATGGATTGGGGCCACCCACTTAGAGTCGGAGATTGGGTAAATGAAACCCGCGTCGCACCATTTTTCTATCTCTTTTTTCACAACCTCTCGTAAATTTAGATTCAACCGGCGTTGGAATTCACGAGAGGTTTTGGCTTCGTTCTCCAAGTAAATATGGTGCGAACACAGAGCGGGATTTATCATGTGGAGATCGGAAATGCTCCAGCCTATTGCCTTGCGGTTCTTCTCCAGGATCTCTAGCAAGCGAGATTCCTGCTCCTCGGTCAATTGCGAACTAATAATGACCGGAAATTTCTTGTCTTGGCCCGCAAGGAAGGCATATTTCAGGGTTGTGGGTAGAGGTTTGAGCTCAGGAATAGTGTGATCGTCTAAGAAGTCTGGCTCAATCTGATCTGGTTCGGTGTTGGAAGTGGCTGGATCATGTTCTGTAATAGCTGCCACCAAGCGCGGCTCTGGAGTCGGATCGTCAAAAGTTTCCATACAATCGGCAAACGCCTCGTCCGACTCGTCATTCATCTTCCGATTGTCCTAAGGATGTAAGGACTGACAGGCCCAACTGGGCCTCTACGTCATCGAAGTTGTAGGGCGATGCAGGTTCAGAGCTGTACTCGTTCCTGAGGATCTCGCAGACTGACTCATGCACTGGATCATCTTCAAAGGAGATGGACACATCGATGCTGGCTGGGTTCTGTCTCCATGGCCCAACTACGTCTACATGCTCACAGTCTGTTCCGGTAGAAGAGTACTCAGTGCTGGATTCAGAGTCCGGTCTCTGCCATCTCGTCTGCTTCATCTCAAGTTCCTCATCTCCGCCGGGAGTTTGGAACTGAATCTTCCCATTCTTATAATCAAATAAGGCCCCCGCTGTTCTGAAGAAGGGCCTACCTAAAATGATCTGGGAATCTCTCCAATTACGAGGGGTTTCCATATCCAGGACAGTGAAGTCCACCATGTATTCTTGCCCCTCGACTTTTATCACAATGTTCCTTAACTCTCCTTGGGACCTCTTAGTGGATTTGTCAGCAAACTGCAGAATAGCTCTGGATTTCCTAAGAGGTCCGAGATTAAGCCGCTCATAGAGGGCTGTGGGCATTAAGTTGATCGAGGAACCATTGTCCAGGAGAGTGCGTGCAAACGCGATGTCATCAACATGACTCACTACATAGTGTGCACCCATGTCTCTTCGTTTCCGAGGAAACGAGTTCTTTATTGCACAAGTCGTGGCTACTGATAAAACGTGTTTCTCAACACGGCTTTTGGTCTTCCTGCTAACCCTAGTAGGTGTGCATCTCACCTTAAGGTATTTTTGGAATGCAGGGGTTATTTCCACGAACTTGTCAAAAGGGATTGTGACCTTGATGTGTTTATTGCAAAATTCAGCCATCTCAGGGTCATCTTTTTGGATTTTTTTGATTTTCTTCTTTCCACCCTTGAGAGCTCGGGGGAAGGGATTATTGACTCCAACTCAGGTTCTGAAACCGACATCTTCTCATTAATTTCTGGAACTGAGTTTTTGACATGACTCTGACTCTGATACAGACCCGGACTCTGATTCTGACTAAAAGGAAAATGCTGAGACGAAAGCGGTGACGCTTCTTCCGCTTCTTCTGGACGATCCTCCTCAGATGGAGGTGCGGGCTCTTCATCGGTGCCGTCTGACTCTATGCGACTGCGGGACTGATGCTTCGAGGACTCAGATGTCCTCTTCTTCCGCCGGTGGTGATGGTGCTGCTCCTCCTCTTCTTCCTCCGAATTCTCCTCAGGTAGATTCTCGGAGGCTCCTTCCTTTTGTGCCCGTGCCCGATCAGGTATGGTCATGGTCCTTCCGCTCCTGAGGGACATATGATTAACATTATCGTACGAAAGGATCTCATGTTCAGATAGATAATTATCTGAATAATATACATGATCTCGAGATCGGTTCTGGCCCTGGTGTACGCTGTTCGGGTTGGCCTGAACCTATGCGGGAATTGGGGTCCTTGGCGCCATTTGTTGGTCCTGGGCACGAGAGACCCGATTGATGTCGGTTCTCATGTCCAGGTAGTCATTCTGCATTTGTTGGACCCTATCAGACAGGGTCTGGATCGCCAAGGTGAGGGACTCCAATTCAGTGGGCTGGGCTGGCTGTTGAGTGGATGCGGTCCTGTACTGGCCCTGCTGGCCGTGCCGATACTGCTGCTGATGGAACGGTGCTGGCCCCTGCTGGTAGGTGCGCTGCTGCGGCTGGTACCCCTGTTCTGGCTTGGACTGGTATCGCGGGACTGTGACGGGCCTGGTCTCTTGGTAGACTGGGGTTGGGCGGTGTGCCTGATCCTTCCTCATCTCGATTTGTCGGACTAGCGGGTCACGGCTATACCAAAGCCCGTTAATCTCGTATACAGGCGGAGGCTCCTCGTATTCCGTTTCCACTGGTGGGGGTGCATGACGGTTCGGCTGGGTATAAGTCTGATCCCAGCTGCTCTGAGACCCCGGTGCCTGTTCCTGTACAAGATGGACTCGGTGTACAGGTACAGGTGGTACAGAAGGGGTGGGTAGCTTGATCTTTGCTACCTTTTCAGAGAGTTCCTCCACTTTCTTGGGAAGGCTCGAAAGAGACTCCATCTCCGCGACTCTCTTGTGGATCTGCTCGACCATGGTAAGCTTGTCGGCTATCATCCCCATGCTGGGGATGAGGTCCTCAGTCAGATCTGCAACAGTCCTTCTAGTTGTCTCATTGGATAAGATTGAGGGAGACAACTGATAGGCCCTCGTGGCCTGTGACCTGTCGGTTTCCGCCATCTGCTCTAGGATCTTCCATACAGCATGCTCGTTTTTGTTCAGATAGCTTCCTCCACAGGCGGCACTGACTAACCCCTGCATCTCTGGGGTTAAACTACAGATCAAGGTCTGGACTAAGATCGCCTTTGAAATGCCGTGGCAGGGGAATTTCTATACTAAATCATTGAACCTATCCCAAGTATCATGGAAAGGCTCACTAGGTCCTCGGGCGAAGCTGGCGATCTTTGTTCTCATCTGGTTTGTCCTACTGAGAGGGTAGAACTTTTTCAAGAATAGGTCCTTGAACTGCATCCAGGTATTGCATACCACCCCTAAGTTTTTCAACCAATGAGCCGCCTTATCACCTAAGGCAAAAGGGGTGGCCTTCAGCCGAATATAATCTTGGCCAACATTGGGATGGCTAAGATTGTTGCACACCAACTCGAAGTCACGGAGGAAAGTGTATGGTTCTTCATTAAGGTTTCCGTTGAACTTCGGAAGCAGACTAAGGAAGTGGGGCTTCAGCTCAAATGCCTGGGCGGGAACTGCAGGTGCCAACCAGTTCTGAATCTCGTTCTCCGCCGGGTTATAGGTATCAACCATTGGTCGGTCGATTCCTTCTGCCACTATGATCTGTCCCATCCGCGCCGTGAGATCTGCATTCTTCTGTTCGGCTTCAGCGAGGCGAGCAAGAATCTGTTTTATTTGTTCCTCATCTGGTGGAACTTTTGGCGGCATCTCGTCCTCCAGTCCGGCAACGGCGCCATTTTGATAACGCTCCTGCACCCTTAGTTAATTCGGTCAATTTAATGTCCAAATTAATTAAAGTGATTCGTTGTAGTCGGATACGAGGGGTTAATCAAAAACCACTTATCGATTAATGTGAAGTTAATTTTAAGCGGCAACTTTTTTTTCTTGGTGGAGTCCAAGGTCGATCTCAGGGAGGCATCTGTCTCCTTAGGTGAATTTAAGCAAGGATCCAAGTGTGTGATTTTCAAGGAGTAATTTTTTTTTGGTCTTTTTAATTTTTTTATGCAGACTTATGTAGACAATGCAGGCCAATTTGATGTTCAATGTAATTATGGTATCAAATGAAGTCCAAAAATTATGAAAATTGGCCAGATGGTTAATGATGATGAAAATGATCTACACTAATTTTTTTGGAATTTTTCGACACTAAATAAATTTACTGTGAATTAAATGAATAGACAGAGTTATTTTCAGTATTTAATTTTTAATAAATATCAAACCACAATTTTTTCAAGAACTAAAATTATCCTAGGTGGCTCTAATGATAAGGGACCTAGAAAAATTAACAGAACTTAATTTCACTGTGAAATGAATTAATTAAAATTAATCTAAGAAAATCACTCAACAATTTATTTAGGCTTCGATATGCATGCAAATGCTATGAAATTTTTATGGTATGTTAAAAATGATGTCCTTAAGCTACTGTGAATTTTTGATGAATTTTGGAAGCACAAAGAATTAACTATAAATCAAAAGGTGTCACTGGGCAAAATATGTCAACAATTCACCAATTAATTCATTAATAATTCAAATGAACTTACAAAAAGATGACACGTGGACCAATAGACAGAGGACAAAATTTCCAACAAAATGCAATTTTTAGAATTTCAAAATGATGTAAAATGCAATCTAGGGATGCGTGCAAACACAGGGGTGTAAATGCAATACAGGAAATTAAAATTACAATAAACAAATATGCAGACAGGGACTAAAATGCAATTACCTATAATGTGGGGGACTCTTGTGCAAATTCTCCACAGGGCACGTGCTCCTCACGTGGGTCTGCTTCACAGGGACCTCTTTGCAATTTTGGAAAGCTCCTGGGCCTCGGTGCAATTTACCCAGGCCGCACGTGCTCCTCACGTGGGCGGCCTAGGTTCGGGGGGCTGCGGCGGCTCGGAGCGAGGTTCGGGCGCTCTGGAGGTCCGGAGTGAGGCTCGGAGTAGGCTCGGGTTGTCCGAGCCTAGGCTTGGGGCCGAGGCTCGGTCTTCGTCGACGTGGCAGGCTGCGGGCCTTTGGATCAAGATCGATCCAAAGGGTGGCGGTGAAGATGCGTGGCGTTCTCCCAGGCGTGGGATCAGTGATGATCCTACGGTCGAAGGCGAGTCCGGTGGCGAGCGACGTGGCGATGTGAGAGCCGTTCGATCGATCGATCGAACGGCAGCTGCTCTTCTTCCTCGACGGCCCTCCGCCTCCTGCGGAGGAGAAGGCGGGGCTCCGGCGATCGGGCTGCTGCTCCGCCCCTCCCTCCCGTCGTCAGTGGAGGTCGATGGCGAGTCGGAGGGATCGCGGAAGATTCGCGGATGGTCGGTGAAGGCTCCGGTGGCCTCAGAAGTGAGAGAGGGTCGTCGGGAGTTGCTGTCGACGAAGCTCAAAGTCGTCTCCGATGAAGCTCCGATCAGTGGCGAAGGCAGTACCTGCAAGGGTTAGAGGCTAGCCGAAGCATCGTGCGTGCTTGTGTGAAGAGGTGAAGGTGGTCGGCGAGGCCTAAGGGCGACGGAGGATATCTGGAGATGGAGCTCCGGCCAAATGGCGGAGCTGGAGGTCGATGGTTGGTGGAGTGCGTCGTCGGTCGTCGTGAATGGTGTCGCGAGGATGAGAGCTTCGACGTGAAGCTCAGCGAGATGAAAGGGAAGCGAGAGAGTGACCGGTGGCGGCGAATAAAATCGGAGAAATCGAAGATAAAAACAAAGGACGATCGGAGGAGAAATGAAGGGATCTACCTGGGAAATGGAGCTCAGTTTTGAGCTCCAGGTCATCGCTCGAAGGTCGATAGGTGTCCTGAGCTCACGCAGCTCGTGGATGGAGGCTGCAGCACGGCGGTGGCGGCCGTGGATCTCGCTGGAGTCGAATCCCCTTCTTCGCTCAACGATTCAACTAATTGATGTCAGCAACTGGTAGGTCGGAGCTCAGGGAAGCTCTCTGGAGTGGCGGATGGCGGTGAATGTCGCTGGTGGTGGCGTATTTATAAAGTGAAGTTGGTGGCAGTGTTGGCGACGAGGCGAGTTTCGAGGGCGACGTGGAGCTTCTATGGTGGAGGTAGTGGAGCGTGAGGAAGCTGGCGAGGGAGAGGGATGAGTGGGGCTCATCGTGGGAGTGTCAGCGATGGGAGAGGGTGGCTGACGTGCAGCCGGAAATAGCAAGGGGGCGCCCCTCCCGCAAGGCAAGGGACGTGGGAGAGAGGGGCGCCTGGCGGTAGGAGACGAGGTCTCCACCGTTGGATCTTGTGATCCAATGGTGGCAATCGAACCGTAGGGGACGAGTAGGATGAGATCGAGGCGCGCTGATGATGGGCCGAGAGCGCGCCACGTGGCGGGCTCTAGTGAGGGCGCTAATGTGCGGCGTAGATCAAAGCAGGAGGTGATCGGATGGTCCAGGCAAGGGGCGTGCGTGGAAAAGGCTGGGCCGTTGGATCTGAAGCGAGATCCAACGGCCGAGGACGCAGGCGGATGAGGCGAGGGGAAGCGGGCCGCGTGGCGCAACCAGAGGGCGCCACGTGGCATGTTGTGAGTGGCTGGAATAAGATGCACGTGTAGAGAGAAGAGGGGACCGAATTTGGAAAAACTCAAAACATGAAACTTGTAGATCTCGATGAGATCTACAAGTTTCATGTTGATCAAAGATGGAGATGAGGTCAAATATGATACATAAATACAAGGATACATAGATATACATAGATAGTATACAAAGTGGCCCAAAAACCCATCTTTCTCATACAAGCTCCAAATTTAATGAAATTAGTCTCATTTTAAAGGTCTTTTAATGTGCAGTATTCTAAGAGTAAGTAGACCTAATTCGGAGTTTGCATGAGGGCTAATGTACAGGGGTTCTCAGGCTTTATTGGCTATTTTACAAAGGGGATTTTTGGCCTTTTTTTCCTATATTATTAACTAAGGAGTACATATTATAGAGAAGAGGTTATTTTAGTGCATGGGTATTTTACAGGAGATTTTTGGCTTCTTATTTAAATGCAAATGAGCTGCTAAACTGCATGAGTTATGAATATATGCATGAATGCTATTTATGCAATATAAGGGGAAATATGCCTCTATTTTCTCGGGAACAAGGCTCTATTTTTGACTTTTGAAGTGATGAATCACAGATTCATCAAGCATGTGACCCTTGAGCGGTGGGGGTAGGCTTGGAATTAAGTGGATCTCCTTGGGTTTCAATGTAAAAAGGAATAGAGATTCGAAGGTGTTAGATAAGTTAGGTCAAAGAGTTGACTTAACAAGATCGAGATAACCAATGTCCTATATCGTATGCTGTCACGATACATGCACGCATCCTCTGACCGGAGACAGATGTGTTACTATATGTCTCAGTATGTACATTTGGCAGACCAACAGGTTGATGACCTAATCAAGGTCTATACACCGGTGCGCTGGTGTGCATACAAGGGCATATGAGTAATACGATCTCTCAAAGGGATCATACAGGTTCAGTTACTGAACCGGAAGACATGAGCTCACTCATGAGATATTGGGAAGAATCAAATTCCATGCACGGTCGTCTCGCTTTGGAAGCTTGACTAAAATTGTAGATTTGATATATACTCTTGGAAAGTATTTGATTAAGACCTAGGTATGATATATGCTTTTGGAAAGTATATGATCGATACCAACTCCCAATGATCGAATGAGAAACTTACTAATAAAACCCTGAAGTAGATAGTGTAAAGTTGATCTGATACTTCGGTTTTATTCTGAGTCTTCCAGTATGCAGGATGTACAGGTATTGGGAATACCTGAGGGTGATGTGATCATAAACGATTGTATAACCATGACACTTCCATTCCTAGGAGTGATGGAACGGATCTGGATTTTAGTGACTCCTCTCGGTAGAGAAGTAATATGATCTTGGTCCAAATGTTGGATATTGATCTGAATGTGATTCAGATGTAATGAGAAGATTAGATTTGCAGTCTTGATTTAATCAAGCATCTATGGGAGGCCCGCAATCTGGATTTGAGATATGATCTCAATATCCAAGTCACTATACGTGGAACAATACAATCACCATGTCCTTATCTCCAAGTATTCGTGGAGAAAGCGTATTATCCTTGAAAGAGTTCATGGATAATTTCATTGTTGATATGTGCATCCGAGCATTGTGGAAATTGATAATTAAATGTGATTTAATTATCATGAGTAATATGAATTTGATTCATATAATAAGGAGAGTTATCCAAGATAACTAAATGTGATTTAATTATCAAAGACATGAATAATGTGAATGTGATTCATATTATTTGATAACATGAGAATAAGAGATCCAAGATGATTAAATGTGATTTAATTATCATGGATATGAATAATGTGGATAGAAATATTCATATTAATCATATATATTATAAATGTGATTTATAATATATAAGAGAGAGCTATTTGTAATTTACATTTGTTAATTAAATGTTGATGTGAATTGGATTCACATTGGACAATTAATTGAAAATGTACTTTACATTTTATTTTGGGTTGTGAATGTGATTCCCAATTTTCCAATGGCAAGATTGCAATATTTACAAAATAATTATGAATTATTGTTGTTGAATTATTTACTATAGGTGTTGTTGTAAAATCATGGAGATTTCCAAGGAATAATGCAATCTCACAAGATTGCATGAGATTTCCAAGATTGCATGAGATTTCCAAGATTGCATGAAATCTCCATCCAAATATCTCCATGCATGCTTGATTGATTTAATTTGGGATTAAATCATATTGATTTATCAATATATATTTAATCTAAATTAAATTAATTGTTGTTGTTTTTTTACTAACAAAATCTTGGCCATTAAAAGAAGCACAAATCAATGAGAGCCATTGGATTTGTGTTACCCATGGATTGAGATCGATGGATCCCAAAATATTATAAATAGAATGGTCACCCCTTGCTCTTCTCGGTTACAACAACACAAGTGAGATAACAACTCTCTCTCTCTACACGCCTACTCTCTCTATTTCTCTCATGTGGCCGTCCACCATGGATGCCCTAGAGAGATTCCTCATCACCGCAGTGTCGTCGTTATGCTTCCCGCTGGTTTGCTCGTGGATATCCGTCTACTTCGGCGTGCCTTGCTCGTGAAGAAGACGTCGTATCTCATTTGTCGAGATCAGGAGATCCGTGGCTTGGATCATTGATGAACGTAAAATTCGCCTCGATAATAAATATATCTTAAGTCGTAGTATAGGAGGCGAATTTTGTTCAGCAAAAACCACAGTCTTTGAATGCTGTGGAATATTTATGCTTGGCAAGTCTACCAAGGTCGAACACAGGGACACAACTGCTTAATTATGGCTCTTGAATTTTGATTCATGAAGTTCACTGCGATTTAATCTCATTTTCAGGTCCATATGCAATTTCTGAAGCACTATGATATTTTCAAGGCAATGCAAAGTGATGTTATGATGCATGTATTTTATTGGTTTTTATGCAAATATAAAGTGATGCATGGGCAAATAATGCAAATGAACATGCATGATGAATCAAATGCTACAATTATACCCTAAAATAAGAGCAACACAATATAGAATGAAGTTAGGGTCTAATTGAACACATCATTAAAAATCGGTCATCAAATCCAGCAAGACAGATAGAGCATGGTCTCATTTTTGACATAAAAATTCACTTAATTGAAAACAGTGTCAAATGAGACAAATAAGTATGCTAGATTGTAGAGGACAAAACAAGGATCAAAACGACACTAAAATCATGCAATTTGGACCTACAATGCTCAAGTTATGCTAAAAACAGTGCAAGGGCATAAATGTAATAAAAATGCAAGAAAAATAAAGGATAAATATTGCATTTAGGTCCCTGGAGGGACCTAAATGCAAATACCAAAAACCGCCTGGGCCATTTTGTAATTTCTCCGTTTGCACGCAGGGGCCTTTTTGTAATTCTTCAAACCTTGAGGGCTTCTCTGTAAAATACCCCAGATGCGCACGTGGAGCACGCACCTGGAGGACCATTCTGCAATTACCAAAAATACCGGGGTCCTTTGTGTAAATTACCCACGCCCTCACGTACGGTGCACGTGAGGGCCCAGGCTCGGGTGCTCCCTGCAGGTTCGGTCCACGTGAACTCTTCTTGAGGTTCGGCGCAGGCTCGGTCCACCCGAGCCTATAGGTTCAGAGTGGAGGCTCGGGTGGCATCTGATGTCGCCACGTGGCATCATCCTACCCGCCCGATCCCGTAGATCGGACGGCAACTGTGCTTTCTCCTCCACCGCGGGCCACCGGAGGAGGCTGTGCTCCGGCGAACCTCTGTGGACTCCGCCACCCCTTGCGAGGCTATCTGAGGTTCATGGAAGCTTTCTGGAAGTGTGGCGGAGGTCTTGGAGTCTAGGCGAGGCTCCGGGGATGATCGGAGGTCGAGGGCGGGGAAGCCTCACCGGAGAAGATATGCTTGAAGGTGGTCCGATGCAGACTCCGGCCAATGAAGTACCTGCAAGCGTTAGAGATAGCCGAATCTTGTGCGAATGCGTGTGAGTGAGAGGTGAAGTGAGTGGACGGCCGTGAAGCGACGGGAATGGTGGCCTGAGGTCATCTCCTCCGGCGGAGCTGGAGGAGAGGGGAATCGGAGCGGGGGAGGTTTTGGAGAAAGGGAGATGGGTCGGCGAAAACGAGGGTGGTTGGCGGAGATGGTAGGTTACAGGAGGAAGGTGGAGGAGGTCACGTGCTAGGCACGTGACCTGGGGGCAGTGAGAGAGCAAGTGGGGGTGCCACGTGGCACGCCCAGGGGCTGCCACGTGGCGCCCCCAAAAAAAATTTCGAAATAAAATTAGAAAAGAAATAGCAGGAGACCTCGGATCGAAAAATTTCCTTCACAAAAGTTGCTCGTCTCGACGAGATCTACAACTTTTATGAAGGACTCGAGAGCAAAAGAGGTCACCTGCGAGAAGTGGTATTTTTGGCGGCTTTCCATGTGTACGAAAAACCGTATTTTTGAGATTTTGTATTTTTTTGGTAGTTTTAGAGAGGATAAAAATTCTAAAAAAAATACGATAAAATAGAAGAAAATTATTTACACATTAATCTATTTTTTTTTGGATTTTTGAAAGATAAGAAAATAGGAAAATAAAATAGAAGTGAGAAACGCACAACTTTTGTGCAGACCGACAACGGACACTTGGACTTGGTCAGTTTCTTTGATTTCAGTTTTGATCTGAATTTGGATTTTTGCATTTCTTATTAAAACTTTCATCAAAGGATACAAATGAAAAAGAAATAAAATTAAAAGAGTTAATTATGCACATAAAAACTCAGGTCAAAATTAGCAAAAAGTCAAAATGCGCAAAAGAGGCCCAAAACCCAACTTTCACATATGAGCTCCGAATTTTATGAAATTGGTCTTGTTTTAAAGGTATTTGAAAATGGAGTACTTTAAAAGTGAGTAGACAAAATCAAACACTGTATGTGGGAGATATGCTCATTTTAGTCCGTCAGATGTGAAATTTGACTTTGGGATTATTTGACACTTATTGGGGTTAGTAATTTTTTTGTATCTTTTATTTAATAAGGTTAGTAATATCTACACAATGGAGGTGGTTTTGGGTCAATCGGAGTTAGGATGAATTAACTAAAAATGTGAGAAGTTAGCGGCTTTTTGGGCTAATTTACACATGGGATTTTTAATGCAATTTATGCAGATGAAATGCAGATATTATTTACACATGCATGATGGCTAATAATGCTCTATTAATGATTAATTGCAAGTGGATGATGGGGGACAGAGCCTAAATGACCAATTTTAGCATGATGAATACGAGATTCATCATACCCCTATACTTAGACCATGCTCGTCCCCATGCAACGGCGCCATTTGATGAACGTAAAATTCGCCTCGATAATAAATATATCTTAAGTCGTAGTATAGGAGGCGAATTTTGTTCAGCAAAAATCACAGTCTTTGAATGCTGTGGAATATTTATGCTTGGCAAGTCTACCAAGGTCGAACACAGGGACACAGCTGCTTAATTATGGCTCTTGAATTTTGATTCATGAAGTTCACTGCGATTTAATCTCATTTTCAGGTCCATATGCAATTTCTGAAGCACTATGATATTTTCAAGGCAATGCAAAGTGATGTTATGATGCATGTATTTTTATTGGTTTTTATGCAAATATAAAGTGATGCATGGGCAAATAATGCAAATGAACATGCATGATGAATCAAATGCTACAATTATACCCTAAAATAAGAGCAACACAATATAGAATGAAGTTAGGGTCTAATTGAACACATCATTAAAAATCGGTCATCAAATCCAGCAAGACAGATAGAGCATGGTCTCATTTTTGACATAAAAATTCACTTAATTGAAAACAGTGTCAAATGAGACAAATAAGTATGCTAGATTGTAGAGGACAAAACAAGGATCAAAACGACACTAAAATCATGCAATTTGGACCTACGATGCTCAAGTTATGCTAAAAACAGTGCAAGGGCATAAATGTAATAAAAATGCAAGAAAAATAAAGGATAAATATTGCATTTAGGTCCCTGGAGGGACCTAAATGCAAATACCAAAAACCGCCTGGGCCATTTTGTAATTTCTCCATTTGCGCGCAGGGGCCTTTTTGTAATTCTTCAAACCTTGAGGGCTTCTCTGTAAAATACCCCAGATGCGCACGTGGAGCACGCACCTGGAGGACCATTCTGCAATTACCAAAAATACCGGGGTCCTTTGTGTAAATTACCCACGCCCTCACGTACGGTGCACGTGAGGGCCCAGGCTCGGGTGCTCCCTGCAGGTTCGGTCCACGTGAACTCTTCTTGAGGTTCGGCGCAGGCTCGGTCCACCCGAGCCTATAGGTTCAGAGTGGAGGCTCGGGTGGCATCTGATGTCGCCACGTGGCATCATCCTACCCGCCCGATCCCGTAGATCGGACGGCAACTGTGCTTTCTCCTCCACCGCGGGCCACCGGAGGAGGCTGTGCTCCGGCGAACCTCTGTGGACTCCGCCACCCCTTGCGAGGCTATCTGAGGTTCATGGAAGCTTTCTGGAAGTGTGGCGGAGGTCTTGGAGTCTAGGCGAGGCTCCGGGGATGATCGGAGGTCGAGGGCGGGGAAGCCTCACCGGAGAAGATAAGCTTGAAGGTGGTCCGATGCAGACTCCGGCCAATGAAGTACCTGCAAGCGTTAGAGATAGCCGAAGCTTGTGTGAATGCGTGTGAGTGAGAGGTGAAGCGAGTGGACGGCCGTGAAGCGACGGGAATGGTGGCCTGAGGTCATCTCCTCCGGCGGAGCTGGAGGAGAGGGGAATCGGAGCGGGGGAGGTTTTGGAGAAAGGGAGATGGGTCGGCGAAAACGAGGGTGGTCGGCGGAGATGGTAGGTTGACCGGATGAGGGTAATTGTGGTTTATGGAGTCGGAAAGAATTAACAAAACTCACCTCGCCGGAGCGAGGTGTTGGCGGAGGGAACAGCTTGGGCGGAGGACCTGGGTGGTCCTCGGGTCGTCGCCCGCGAGGCCAGCTGCGGTCCTCGGAGCTCATTGGTGTAGGAGACACCGGGGCACGGCGGAGCACCGCCGTGGGTCAACACCGGGCCAGCCCCATTATCGCCTCGACTTTCTGCCCCTCCGCTGTCACCGGAGGGGCGGAGGAAGCTAGGGAAAAGCCCAAGGATGGTGGACACCCCCCAGTGGTGGCGGAGGGACGCTTAAATAGGTGGAGTTTGGCTGGGCATTACATGGCGGGGAGGGGAGTTTCAATGGAGGTTTTAATGGTGAGGGAATGATGGGGGAGGGTTGTGGACGTTTGCGCGAGGAAGGCGGGGAATAGGGCTACGTGGAGGGACGTTTTTATGTGGAGGAGATGGTCGGAGGTCCTTCCTAAAACAGGAAGGGGGCGGTGGTTTTTCGTGATGTAACGGCTGGAGAAGGGGGTGTCTGGAGGTAGGGGATGATTGGTCAACCGTTGGATCTAGCGATCCAACGGTCAGGATAATTGTGCTGACGGAGGGTGGAGATCAGATCATACGATCTGATCGTGTGGCCACGAAGTAGGCGGGGCGAGTGGTTGGGATTGAATGAGGGGGCGATCTAACGGTGATGGATAGAGAGGCGACGTGGCAGGTGGTAGGCCGTGGGATAAGAATGGGATCGGAGGGCTGAGATGGCGGAAGACGTGGCGCAAGGGAAGGCGTTAGATGGTGAGATGATCGGACGACTGTGGATGGGGTGCGGAGTAATGGTGGAGATCTGATCTGAGCTCAGATCGGGTGGCTGAAGGATGATGCGCGATGTAGGGCTCAGATGCGAGCGGGATTGGAGTGATCCAACGGCCCAGGTGGCCGCCGGGTGGCGTGCGATGAAGCGGGTCACGTGGCGGCTCCAGAGAGCGCCACGTGGCCCAATGAGAAAAAATCAAAATAAATTACAAAGAAAATTTAGAAAAGAAATAGTTAGGGGCCGAATTTGGAAAAAGTCAAAACATGAAAGTTGTTCGTCTCGATGAGATCTACAACTTTCATGTTGGTCAAAAAGCCAAAAGAGGTCATCTGTACAAAAGCTATTTTTGGGGGTATTTTTAAGGGGATAAAAATACCGATTTTGTGGTTTTTAGTTGTTTTTGTATTTTTTTAGTCTTTTTAAGGGTCAGTGATTTATAGACAATTATTCTACCTAATTAAAATAATTACAGAAAAATAAGGGCAATTAAATACAAATAATTAAGGTTAAATATAGACAATATAGTACATGATAAAAATAGAGAATTGGAGGATATTTTTATTGGTTTGTTTAAGCAGGGATTTTAATAAGGAGTTTTTAGCATGATGAATACGAGATTCATCATACCCCTATACTTAAACCATGCTCGTCCTCGAGCATCTAAAGAATGAAGGAGTTGGATTAATTCCTGACAGTGCGTGTGAAAAATTCAAGGCTTGATCTTTCGAAGACCCTAGACCTGAGTGATCCTAAAATTCTGGATTTATCCAAGCCTTAGTCAGAAGGAATCCAACTTCTCTGATTATCAGACTCTCTTTTTGTACATATAATATAAGGATATGACATTTAGTGTACTGCATTTCATGAGAGCCGAGTCGATGCATCTCCCAAAGTTCCAGTCCCAAAGACTCTCCTCTAGACCTAATCCTCAATACTAGGGAATAAATCTATTCTTGCTTCAGTCCACCGTCTCATTAGTTTGTCAGACTTTGAAATGTTGATGGACGGCCAGATGATGGAGGTACTAGGATTGTGTATAATTTTTCTCACCCTCACATTGGAACAAGGGGCCTCTCGAGTGCCTTTTACTCAACACATGTATATTAATACTTTGTTGATCAATGTGTCTGTCAAGAGAGTTGGAGTCGTCTGCACTTGTTTTTCTGGGAGTACACCGGGGTGTGTCTTTTCTGAGTATCTAAGATACCTTCGACACCCAGACTTGTATCGCTTACGATGCAGGGCCCTTTTTGTGGTGTCAGCCCGACTCCTTGGTCCTATTTAGCGCTTGGTCCAAGTGGACACTTTGAAAATGTTTGGGAGCGCTCGCCATTGGTGGAAGCTCATTTGGAATTTGACTTTAGATTTAGAGCTTTTCTTTGACATTTCATTTCTTTTGTTGGCTAGCTCCACTGCTTTTACCAAGAGATTGGCGCACACTGATCAACAAATTCCTTTAGGTTTCATCACACCCGGGCACTTCTAGGTAAATATCAAAGAGATAGCATATGAATCTTGTTCACATACTGGCTAGGGTTTTGCTGACACTCAGGTTTTCTGAAGCCTTCATTAACTTTATCCCATCCTCGAATATCATTAGATCGGGTCTAAACTTGTTTCTCTGGTCCTAGTTCCTCAAGTGATATCTCATCTCAACTCATCAATCATGCAGTTGTGGAAGTGACTGTGCTGATCATGTTTTCTTGAAGGTAGAGATGAAGAGTGCAATATAGCACTCAAATCTTTCAAATCAGAGGAGTGTGGATATTTAAGTCATGAAAACCCTAATGACTAAGGCATGTTAACTCAGACTCTCAAGATTCCAGAGATCCAGTGTCCTCAAAATCCTCAAGCCTTGAGTGAATGTGAATGTGTCAGGAATACACCAACTCCTTAGGTTAGTGAATTTTTTGTGTGATTTTTGATTTTTGCAGATTTTTATGGGTTTTAAAGGTTTTTTTTCGTCGGAGAGACAATGACTGACCCAGGCTCAAATAAATAAAAATATCCCTTCTCAGCCAGTATGGGTGTAAGTGCGGGTCGAGACCCGTGATCCTTAAGGACGGTGCCATATGCGGTGTCCTTTAAACCACCCACTCTGCTAAGGGAGACCGAGGTTCCCTCACTGAAAATGTCCACTAAGCCTAGTAGTCAGAGCCAAATTCCGAAAAACATTTTTAATTTTTCAAAAATTTTTTTTGAAAAAGGGTAATTTACAAAGATTAATCCCTCAATTTTAATTTCTACAGGTTTTTACTGAGTTCCCAAGGTTACCAAACCCCAGCCCGAAAAATAAAATTTTAAAAAGTTTTAGAAACGCGGGCTAAGGCTAAAGTAATATACAGTATATACGGTATACCCCCCTATACTTAAAATTTGCTATGTCCTCATAGCACAAGTGCCATGAAGCCAAGGCTCGGTTTAAGTACAGGGTGATATAGCGGAACTGAGGAGGAGGGTCCCCCATACTTAGGCCAAACTCGGTCTAAGCACAAGAAGACCGAACGAGGGAGGGATGAATAGGCAGGTCCCCCCTATACTTAGGCTACAATTAGCCTAAGTAAGGTCTGTGTTTTAGGGGGGATGTCTATGGTACAAGGGTGAGGGGGAGGGGGTTCGTGAAGAATAGATATACACAGAGAGAGAGAGAGATATACAGGGGGTTGGGGGTGAATATGTGCAGTGTAGGTGTGTGTGTGGGAGGGGGGTGATTTTTTTTTTTGAATACAATATGCAAGACTGAAAAAGAAATATGCAGATGCAAGTTTTCTCTTCTTTTTTTTTACAAAATGCAATGCACTTTGACTGATAAAAATCCTAGAATTTCTTCACGGCTTCTTTTGCGGCCTCTTCAGCGGAAGCTCCCGACTTCGCGCCTCCATGACGATCAGGCGTCCCCGATTTTCATGGGCCCTGCCACAAAAGAGAAAAGTTAGAAAATCAGAAAAATTACATCAGCAAATATTATGCAAAGAAATGATGCATGAAATGAGGACCTAAGAAAATTTGAAATTAATAAAAAAAAATCAAAATCCAAAAAATTAAGCTAAGCCTCATCCCCGGCAACGGCGCCATTTGATGAACGTAAAATTCGCCTCGATAATAAATATATCTTAAGTCGTAGTATAGGAGGCGAATTTTGTTCAGCAAAAACCACAGTCTTTGAATGCTGTGGAATATTTATGCTTGGCAAGTCTACCAAGGTCGAACACAGGGACACAGCTGCTTAATTATGGCTCTTGAATTTTGATTCATGAAGTTCACTGCGATTTAATCTCATTTTCAGGTCCATATGCAATTTCTGAAGCACTATGATATTTTCAAGGCAATGCAAAGTGATGTTATGATGCATGTATTTTTATTGGTTTTTATGCAAATATAAAGTGATGCATGGGCAAATAATGCAAATGAACATGCATGATGAATCAAATGCTACAATTATACCCTAAAATAAGAGCAACACAAATATAGAATGAAGTTAGGGTCTAATTGAACACATCATTAAAAATCGGTCATCAAATCCAGCAAGACAGATAGAGCATGGTCTCATTTTTGACATAAAAATTCACTTAATTGAAAACAGTGTCAAATGAGACAAATAAGTATGCTAGATTGTAGAGGACAAAACAAGGATCAAAACGACACTAAAATCATGCAATTTGGACCTACGATGCTCAAGTTATGCTAAAAACAGTGCAAGGGCATAAATGTAATAAAAATGCAAGAAAAATAAAGGATAAATATTGCATTTAGGTCCCTGGAGGGACCTAAATGCAAATACCAAAAACCGCCTGGGCCATTTTGTAATTTCTCCATTTGCGCGCAGGGGCCTTTTTGTAATTCTTCAAACCTTGAGGGCTTCTCTGTAAAATACCCCAGATGCGCACGTGGAGCACGCACCTGGAGGACCATTCTGCAATTACCAAAAATACCGGGGTCCTTTGTGTAAATTACCCACGCCCTCACGTACGGTGCACGTGAGGGCCCAGGCTCGGGTGCTCCCTGCAGGTTCGGTCCACGTGAACTCTTCTGGAGGTTCGGCGCAGGCTCGGTCCACCCGAGCCTATAGGTTCAGAGTGGAGGCTCGGGTGGCATCTGATGTCGCCACGTGGCATCATCCTACCCGCCCGATCCCGTAGATCGGACGGCAACTGTGCTTTCTCCTCCACCGCGGGCCATCGGAGGAGGCTGTGCTCCGGCGAACCTCTGTGGACTCCGCCACCCCTTGCGAGGCTATCTGAGGTTCATGGAAGCTTTCTGGAAGTGTGGCGGAGGTCTTGGAGTCTAGGCGAGGCTCCGGGGATGATCGGAGGTCGAGGGCGGGGAAGCCTCACCGGAGAAGATATGCTTGAAGGTGGTCCGATGCAGACTCCGGCCAATGAAGTACCTGCAAGCGTTAGAGATAGCCGAAGCTTGTGCGAATGCGTGTGAGTGAGAGGTGAAGCGAGTGGATGGCCGTGAAGCGACGGGAATGGTGGCCTGAGGTCATCTCCTCCGGCGGAGCTGGAGGAGAGGGGAATCGGAGCGGGGGAGGTTTTGGAGAAAGGGAGATGGGTCGGCGAAAACGAGGGTGGTCGGCGGAGATGGTAGGTTGACCGGATGAGGGTAATTGTGGTTTATGGAGTCGGAAAGAATTAACAAAACTCACCTCGCCGGAGCGAGGTGTTGGCGGAGGGAACAGCTTGGGCGGAGGACCTGGGTGGTCCTCGGGTCGTCGCCCGCGAGGCCAGCTGCGGTCCTCGGAGCTCATTGGTGTAGGAGACACCGGGGCACGGCGGAGCACCGCTGTGGGTCAACACCGGGCCAGCCCCATTATCGCCTCGACTTTCTGCCCCTCCGCTGTCACCGGAGGGGCGGAGGAAGCTAGGAAAAAGCCCAAGGATGGTGGACACCCCCCAGTGGTGGCGGAGGGACGCTTAAATAGGTGGAGTTTGGCTGGGCGTTACATGGCGGGGAGGGGAGTTTCAATGGAGGTTTTAATGGTGAGGGAATGATGGGGGAGGGTTGTGGACGTTTGCGCGAGGAAGGCGGGGAATAGGGCTACGTGGAGGGACGTTTTTATGTGGAGGAGATGGTCGGAGGTCCTTCCTAAAACAGGAAGGGGCGGTGGTTTTTCGTGATGTAACGGCTGGAGAAGGGGGTGTCTGGAGGTAGGGGATGATTGGTCAACCGTTGGATCTAGCGATCCAACTGTCAGGATAATTGTGCTGACGGAGGGTGGAGATCAGATCATACGATCTGATCGTGTGGCCACGAAGTAGGCGGGGCGAGTGGTTGGGATTGAATGAGGGGGCGATCTAACGGTGATGGATAGAGAGGCGACGTTGCAGGTGGTAGGCCGTGGGATAAGAATGGGATCGGAGGGCTGAGATGGCGGAAGACGTGGCGCAAGGGAAGGCGTTAGATGGTGAGATGATCGGACGACTGTGGATGGGGCGCGGAGTAATGGTGGAGATCTGATCTGAGCTCAGATCGGGTGGCTGAAGGATGATGCGCGATGTAGGGCTCAGATGCGAGCGGGATTGGAGTGATCCAACGGCCCAGGTGGCCGCCGGGTGGCGTGCGATGAAGCGGGTCACGTGGCGGCTCCAGAGAGCGCCACGTGGCCCAATGAGAAAAAATCAAAATAAATTACAAAGAAAATTAGAAAAGAAATAGTTAGGGGCCGAATTTGGAAAAAGTCAAAACATGAAAGTTGTTCGTCACGATGAGATCTACAACTTTCATGTTGATCAAAAAGCCAAAAGAGGTCATCTGTACAAAAGCTATTTTTGGGGGTATTTTTAAGGGGATAAAAATACCGATTTTGTGGTTTTTAGTTGTTTTTGTATTTTTTTAGTCTTTTTAAGGGTCAGTGATTTATAGACAATTATTCTACCTAATTAAAATAATTACAGAAAAATAAGGGCAATTAAATACAAATAATTAAGGTTAAATATAGACAATATAGTACATGATAAAAATAGAGAATTGGAGGATATTTTTATTGGTTTGTTTAAGCAGGGATTTTAATAAGGAGTTTTTAGCATGATGAATACGAGATTCATCATCAACATGGATTGCGAGAAGCACGTGTTTCATCAACACGCTCGCAAGTGTCTCCTCCATCGTATCGGACTTGAGACGGGAGGTCTCTTGGTTTAGAGACTCGATCACAACCATGCTTCAAGAGGTAATCCTATTACTTTTTTGTGGCTTAGAAGAAATGATCTGAGAAGTGTTCTTGGATCATGTGGTTTCGTCACATAAAAAAATTTAATTTCCGCTGCATCGAGCAACTAGTGCGACTAGTCGCTCTCAATCGCATACGAAGCGATCCTCACGCTTCCATGATGCGCTTGCTAAGGATGTTGGTGGTGAAGAAAGGAGCATAGCTCCTAAGGATGTTGGTGGCTCTTGCGACAGTCGATGAAGACGCGTGAGACAAAGCTCCTGTGGCTGAAAAATGACCGACGGACATCGGAAAAGCAGGTCCCACAACTGGAGGGATGTCGTAGGATTCGGTGGTGCTGAGCGGACCTAACAGAGGGGAGAAGAAATGGCGGATGACTTTGTATCTGACTGGAAGATGAAGCTGCGGTCAGCGAAGGCGAGGATACTCCTGGAGATGGTGTCGTGCTTTAGCTGGAGTTGATGAAAAAGCAACTCTCTATAGCTGCGGTGTAGAGTCGCTGAAAGAAGTCGAGGGAGAGAGCAATGCATGGTTGGAGCCTCCTTCTCCTGAAAGCGATGGTAGAGGTCGGTGATGCACACGATCAAGTCGAGGAAGCACGGGAAGGAGAAGTTGTTGCTCTTGGTGATGAAGGGTACGGGAAGTACGGGGGTGTGAGGTTGTGCAGCAAATTTGATCGTTGATGAACCATGGGACTAAGGTGGAAGACGAGTAAATGTAGGCATTAGCGGAGATGGATGATGTTTGTCAAAGGCATTGGATCGACGGGTTTAACAGGACCAAGGCAAGCACACAAAGGTGGTAGCGCTGCAATGGCCGTTGGGGAGGTCGGTTCTTGCTGGAGATGAAGGCGAGCAGGTGTTGTCACCACCGTGTGCCCCTCACTATGGTGCAATCGACGGATGGTTTGAAGACAAGGGGCGGAGATCTAGTTATATAGTAGAGGAGCCAACCGACTATGGAAGGCAGTGAGTCGATGATAGTCTGAGTGGAGGTGATTAGGATCAATTGGGTCCACATGGGATTGGGGCAAGATTGGAGGTGTCCAGAAGGGGAAGGTGGTGTGTGATAAATTGCGAAGGTGGAGATGCGCGAGAGTGGCAGAGGTGTGATGGGGCAGCGGCCGGCGAGATACATAGAAGGGACATCAGGGAAAATCATGGCAGCGGTGGTGACAATCAAGGGGTGTTTGCAGGTGGAGGCAGCACCACCCCAAAGGGGAATGTGTAGATCGACCGGAGGAAGAAGAAAGGCACGTGCTATGCACATGTGTTGGGGGTACGTGCCCAGCACGTGCAAGGTCTTTTTTTATTTTTTATTTTAGTTATATATATATTCTAATTATTTTTTATATAAAAATAAATGAAAATAAAGGCCAAAATATGTAGCACGTGGCGGCTCTGGGAGCTGCCACGTGTCAACCTTAGAAAATTCCGAAAATAAAATATAAAGAAAAATCCAAATAATAGTAAATGACCTCGGATTAAAAAAGTTTCTTCATAAAAGTTGCTCGTCTCGACGTGATCTACAACTTTCATGAAGGAATCAAACAAAATCAATCATTTTCACAAAGTGATATTTTTGGAGTACTCTATGTACATAGACTTTTTGGGTTTTATAATTTTTTTGTCATTTCTAAACTAGATAAAATCCGAAAAACTATGTTAGAATAAAATATAAATATTTGCACATTAATATTTTTTCATTTTTATTAATTAAGAAAAAGAAGAAGTAAAATAAAATATGATAATGACAACTTTTGTACAAACTATCAATGAGGAGTTGGACTAAGTTAGTTTCTTTAATTTTGGATTTTATTTTGGATTTGGATTTTTATGCATTTTATTAAAAAATTTTGTCAAAAAATAAATGAAAAAGAAATGAAATAAAAGAGTTGAATATGTACATAAAATAATAGGTCAAAGTCGGGTAAAATATACAATGCACAAAAGCGGGCCAAAATCCAACTTTTACATATGAGCTCTGATTCACTTGAACTTGATCTTGTTTTGAAGGTATTTGAATGCACATTAGTTCAAAAGTGAGCAGGATCAAATCGAAAACTGTAAGTGGGAGATATCAATATTTTATTATGGAAATCCTGTAATTAGGTTTTCGATTTCTGGTCCAATTATTTATGTTAGATTTTTTGTATTTTTCATTTATTTTTGTTAGTGATATGTACACAATGGAGGTGGTTTCAATTCATTTGAAGTTAGCAGAATTAATTAAAAATCAGGGAAGGTAGCTTATTTTACCGGTTAATTGGGTTGTGATTTTTGGCTCTTATTTTATGTAATTATGAGTGATAAAATGTAATTATTATTTATACATGCATGAATGCTAATTGTGTAACATAAATGAAGAAATACCAATGAATTTTGAGAATTTGAGCTTAATTAATGCCTTTAAGAATGATGAATCTGAGATTCATCACTTCTCCACTGAGAGGAGTCACTAAAATCCAAACATGTTTCATCACTCCCTTGAAATGGAAGTGTCATGGTTATACAATTGTTTATGATCACATCATTCGATTATTCCTAATACCCGTACATCTTGCATACTGAAAGATCTAGAGTAAACCTGAAGTTTTAGATAACATTTGAACTGTCTCCTTCAGGGTTTTATCATTAAGTTTCTCTTTTGGTCATTGGGAGTTGGTAGCAATCATATACTTTCCAAAATCATATATAATACCTACAAATTCTTATCATGCTTCCAAAGCAAGATGCCAATGCATGGAATTGGTCGGTCCCAATACCTCATGAGTAAGCTCATGTCTTCTGGTTTGATAGTGAACCTGCATGATCCCTTTGAGGAATCATATTACTCATATGCCCTCGTATGCACACCAACTTGTCAGTGTATAGACCTAGATTAAGTCATCAACTTAATGGTCTGCCTAATGTATACATTTAGACGTATAGTAATGCATTTGTCTTCAGTCAGAGGATGCGTTCCTATATCGTGACAACATACGACATAGGTCTTGGTTTTTTCGACCTATATAAGTCAACTCTTTGACATAACTTATCTGACACCCCCAAGCTATTCCTATGCAGAGGACCTACATCAAGAGGTCGATCAGATATCACCCTTTAAAGAAGGATTGCCATCTCCTTCTTAGGTTGGAGATCCTTTTTTAACAATCATTTGGTGATGCTTGATGAGTCCTCAATCTAGCTCTTTAGATATCATCCAAGAACCAACCTCTATGATTCAACCATTGAATCTACAGTTGTATGGTTATTAAGATGGACATGGTACATAACCCTATTTATACTAAGGGACCTATTATGTAAATTAATTATTCTTCATTTTTTATTATGTGAACTATGATGATATTTACTACATAATGGCTCGTCGTGGGCTCACATGTCCAACAATCTTGACTAGCCTAAGTAGAATATTTTGAGATGCATGCATGACTCTTTGTCGATAATGGTCTAAATTGGACAAAGCACTCTACAAATATCCCAATTCAGATGGGGGTGCAGAATTCTTAGCTCGAGGAGCACGCATGTGGAACATATGCTGCCCCAATATGAGGCTAGTGCACCCCAACCCAATCTAATGGCATGGATGTCTAAAGATAGGAGGTTGTGGGTTGTAGTAAAGATTAAAAAGTGGGATATAGTATAAAAATTCCATATGTTAATGGTGTTGTATATAGTATAAGAAAGTAGTATAAAATAAAAACTCTGAAAAATAGACAGGTAAAAAGTCAATGAAAATTCATTCTTGTCAGAGTCATGTATCAAGAAACAAGGCTTATGCTTCAAACGTAAAGTTACAAAGTTGTCCGTAGCTAGAGATTTGGCTACATTGGTCAAGCTTCAAAAGATGACTACACTGGTCACAATCCATTCTTCTTTCTCTACCCCCTCTTCTTTCAGCCGGTTGTACTTGAACTTAGAAGGGAGCACACCACTTCTCGAGGAAAGAGTATCTAGATTGGAGAATTAGGGTTACCATGCTGAGGGAGGCTATTTCTTTGCCACTTCAGATGCGGGGAGCTACATTTCATATACATTGTACAAGTAAGTCCCATACTCATAAGAGTTTATGTTTGAAAAGACTTGTTAGACCTGGCTTTTGAGATTAACTAAACATATGATTGTGGATCTTAAGGGTTGTTAAGTTTTAAATCTTATTTAGTACGGTTCCTAAAACTAACAATCCAAAGGACTTATCGAGCTCCAAACATTGATTTTATTAAGATATTTAAAAATTATTATCATTCTAAGTCTTTTATTTCCCTTTTCTTTATTTTTCTCATTTAGCATTCATTCTCCTGATAAGTGTTTGATATGGACTAGCAAAGGTAAGTATAAAGGGTGATGAATAGACATCCAATCACCTTTATTCTTCTATTTTGACTTCAAATCCTTAATTAAATATATGTAAATATCACTACTTGCATGAACTAACATATAATATTAATACATAATCAGCATGTAAATACATGTATTTAAACCCAAAATAAAAGAATAAAGAAAAGAAAAGAAAAATAAATGATGTATCAATACTGATTGATCCTAAACCTCACGACCTATTCAAATATTAATTAGATCGACAAGGAATAAAGTAGGAGAAGATAAGGTAAGTTAATGTAGACAATTATACACAGAACCCTAGAAACCCTAGGTGTACAATGTACTATATATAGTTCATACTTACACTATTTTATACCCACTCGTACACACTTCAAATAAAAATATTTTCAATACCAAATATGTACATAGTAATATAGCAAAAACACTAAAAATAATGACATAAAAATCATGCACAAGTCACTGTGTACACTCAGTTGAAAAGGCCGCAAACACAACTTCATTGATTAAGATTTTCTCCATATAAATTCAACATTCATTAAACTCACTCCATTATATTTCACATTAAATTATCTATCAAATGAATATTATTACATTTAAATTGGAGTCAAGATGTAAAAGCTGGCTATTTGGGATACTATGGTAATTGTACACATGTAAATAAAGCCATTATTTTATGTTTCATAATTTTAACTTCTTTACATTTTTCATTAATTGTACATATTATTTTATACCTATATAAAATAAACTAAAAATTAAAAATATTTAAAAACATCAAAAATAATTAATAAACACTAAATATAACTGTATAAGATACATATATTGTAACTATACATATTTATTTTTATACATATATGAATCAGTAAAAATCCATAAATTTTTTATATATGTACTAAATTATATTATAAATAAATAAATAATGTAAATGTAATATTATGTACGAAATTAATAAAATAAAACTATAAATATAAAATATACATATATAAATACATATACATAAAGTGTGTAAATAATATATGCTGATTCACATAAAATAGTTTAATAAAAATAAACGATCCATGTGGACTAATCAAGAAGCGTTGCCCGTGGACCTAGGTCGACTCTTCCCTTCATCCTTTGGACTGGTCCCAGGCATGCCTTTGCCTCTTTTCACTAATTTTCGAGCTTGATCCAATCCTCCTCTCTACATGATTTCTTCATAAAATCTCTTCATCTTAGGATCAATATTCGCGCAGAACCATGATCTTCATGAGTCAACCCTCAATCCAAATGAAAACCCTAATGGAAGACTCACTCCAAGTCGCTGCAATATATAGTTTCACCTCTATCTTCAATGTAATCTAGTCCATTTTTGGCCCCCGTAACCCCTTAATTCGAGTCCCAGAGACGAGCCTTTATGGCAGGAAGACCTCCCGTATTGATCGAAGGCATGGAGAAGGAGGTATGGGTTGGTTTCACCTTTATTGGAGCTCCTCTGTGCGATCTCTACTCCCAGCCATTCCTGACCATATGAGATAGTTATCCTTAGTCAGTTTGATTTGTAGTGTAATCAGTAGCATAGTCTAGGTTTTTATTTCATTTAATTCCATCTATGTTAGCTAAAAATCCCAAAAAATATTCGTTGGAGCTCTAGGCTCCGACCATTGTTCTGCCTCTATGAGCCCTCATTCTGACTCACCGTTAACTCCATCATCTTCTCCTTTAATTCTTCACATCCCCGTATCATCGGTTGGTTGGATATGCGAGCTCATGGAGAACCATTATGCAATAAATGTTATTACGAATTTATTCCCTAATTTGAAATGAAAAATAACTAATTTGCATAATAGGTTCCTTAGTACAATTAGGGTTATGTACCATGGCCATCTTAATGATCATACAACTGTTGATTCAATTATTGAATCATAGAGGCTGGTGCTTGGATGAATGTCTAAAGAGTTAGATTGAGGACTCGTCAAGCACCGTCAAATGATTATTAAGAGATGATCTCCAGCCCGAGAAGGAGATGACAATCCTTTCTTTAAAAGTTGATATCTAACCGACCTCTTGATGCAGGTATTCTGCATTAGAATAGAGACTCGAAGGTGTTAGATAAGCTAGGTCAAAGAGTTGACTTAACGAGATCGAGATAACCAAAGTCCTATGTCGTATGCTATCATGATATAGGCACACATCCTCTGATCGGAGATAGATGTGTTACTATATGTCTATGTACATTTGACAAACCAATAGGTTGATGACCTAATCAAAGTCTATACATCAACACGCTGATGTGCATGCAAGGGCATATGAGTAATACCATCTCTCAAAGGGACCATACATGTTCATTACAGAATCAGAAGACATGAGCTCCCTCATGAGATATTGGGAAGAACCAAATTCCGTGCAGGTCGTCTTGCTTTGGAAGCTTGACTGAATTTGTAGGTTTGATAGATACCTTTGGAAAGTATATGATTGAAAAACGATAAGACGAGAGCCGCTAAATAGTGGTCTGACAAATCAGACTCACTGTCGTTGATGCGACTACTCAAGCCTCCTCATTCGTCAACAATTAACCCACACAATCAATCAGGCAATCAATAGCAAGGATTAAAATTTATTATACCCTACTAAAAATGTACAGTGGCAAGCAAGTAGGGGTCGAACACAGGAAACAAAGGTGCAGAGTAGACAAAGTCAAAACCTAGGTCAATTAGACTACTTAGCCAATCCAAATTTTTTGTGGGTTTTTAATTTTTTTATTTTTTAATTTCGTATTTTGATTTTTAATTTTCTGATTTTTTTATTTTTATTTTATATTTTTTTTCTTTTTTAATATTGGAAAATATAAACAAGGGAATAAAGGAGGTGCTACACTATTTATAAAAATATGCAAAAATATCCAAAAATTCAGAAATAAAATCTTTTTGGGATTTTTATAATTTTCTACTATTTTTATGATTTTTGGGGATTTTTCAGAATATTTTTGGTATTTTCAAGCACTGAAATAAACCAAAACAGGGAACTAGCTACTGGCTGTGAGTAAAATAGGATTTAAAAATACCAAACAACCACAAAATTTTCCCAAACTAATTTTCAAGTAAATATATAAAAACAGGGGACTACAGAACTTGAGTTTACAATTTTTGGGGTTTTCTACAATTTTTAATATTTTTTTGAAGTTTTTAATTCTTTTCGAATTTTTAAGGTTTTTCTTTTGAGATTTTTAGTGATTTTTGGACTGACACTAAAATAGGTTAAAATAGACAGGAGGGAATTGTTTTGGAGTTTTTCGAGGTATTTTGATATTTTTTGGTATTTTCTAAGCTAGACAATAGATAAAAAACATGTTTTTGATTTTTAATAAATATGAAAACGCAATAAAATGAAAAACTAAAAATATAGCATTAAAAGAACAAGCATACAGGAGCTTAAGTCTATTTTTTTTGAGAATTTTTAGCACTTTAATGATGCATGAAATAAATAGCTCAAACATACAAAAATCCTAAGCCTAGTAGGGATATAAATGCAATTATGGAAACATACAGGGGCTTAGGTGCAAATTTCACCAAAAGACACGCGCGAGGCACGTGTTCTGTCGTTTACAGGGGCATATTTGCAAATAAAAGAAACCGGAGGGCAACCATGCAATTTTCCCAAAAACAAACATCTTTAATTAACTACGCACAGGGGTATAACTGCTAATACCTAAAATTTCGGGACCAAAAATGCAAAATGCCCAAAATGCACGCGCCCCAGTCACGTGAGGTGACGTGGCGAGGACTAAAGTGCAAATAAAATAAGTACGGGGGCCTAAGTGCAATTATTACAAAAACTTTTAAACTGGAAATAAAAGTTCTAGGGCTAAAACGTAAATACAAAAATACGTGGGGTGAAAGGTGCAAAATACCCACGGGGTGGATCGTGCGGCCGATGGAGCTTCACTTGGACACGTGGCGAGCATCGGACGGCTGGTACCCTTCGTCTTGGGAGGCTAGGATTAGATCGTGGCTGGGAGATCGAACGGCGGGGAACACCTGGCGATCGGACGACTGACGTGCGCCTGGAGGCGGGCTCCTGATCCAACGGTGGGGAGAGGGTCACGAAGAACACCTCCCCCGGCGAGGTTGGGCTGGCGATTGCGGCCGACACACGGCCGCTCCGGACCTAGGATCAAGGGCAAAATGATCCTGGGGCCCTTCCGCGTCTGAAGGTGGTCTCAGGCGAGGATGCGACGGCATGGGGAGCTCGGACGGCGGAGGCGACCTGGGCGTTGCTCCTGGGGCTTTCGAAGGTCGAAGGAGCCTTCTCTTGGGCTCGGACCTGCAAGGTTAGGTGCACAAAATCCAGGCGAATAAAAAAGGGTGGTTCTGATGGTTCGATGAGGCGGAGGGTGGCTCGGGCGAGGAGCTCCGGCGAGCAGCGGAGAGAAGGGCTCGATAGCTCGACCTGGGCGAGATCGAGGTGGATGGAAGGGTGGAGCGGAGCGACGGAGTGAAGGGGAAGAGAATAGATGTGATTTTGGCGACAGTCGATAACGGGAATGGCCGGAAATGAAGGCGGAGCTCAGCTCCGCCGTGGGCTTCGATCGGGGATTCACGATGATTAACCCAATCAAACACAAAACTGTTATAGATCTAACCTATCCTAAGCTACAACTACAAGAAAATGGAAGTAGAAGGGGAAGAGGCTCACCGGGGACGTCGAGAAGAACTTCGCGGCGGAGCTCCGGCGAGGGACGGATCACTTCGATTCTACACCAGATGACTCGAACCCCGGGTCGATTCGACTCCTACTGTCACCAGGAGCACGAAGAGGTAGGGGTTTTCGGGTGAAAATGGCAAAAAAAGGATCAAAATTTGAATTGAAGTCGGGGGTCGTCTTTTGTAGGGTTGACGGGCGGCGTGGAAGACGAGGGCCAAACGCCTCGGTCAGTGATCCACAGCCCAAGGAATCACTTGGGCGTGAATCACCAGTGATCGAGGAAGAGATTCCATGAAGAGGCCATCACCAAATGGTGATCGAGGCCTCCTCGAAAAAAGGATGAAACCAGGGTCAACCTGCTTCTGACAAGGTTCAGACCTCGGTCAGGGAGTTGACCGAGGTCAACCAATGGAGTTCTCTGGTTGGTCCACGTGGACCAACCAGAGAATTCTTTGGCGAAAAAAACCTTATAAAATAAATTAAAAATAGCAGATGAATTAATTAAATTTTGATTATAAAATAAAAAATGTTTGTAATTTTATGAAGTATTTTATGGTGATTTTTATTTATTTTTATGAGCTATATTTTTACAAGTTGCTTTTTACACCCTATATACGCATATATTTTTATTCTATTTTTCTGAGGTGTTTTGTATATTAAATAAAATATAAGTAGAGATTGAATAGGTGTGTACATAGGTATAATACCTGTGTATGTTATTTACATTTATTTTTATTTTGAATTTTATTTGGGTTTTTATTCTTGTTTTAATGTACATAATTATTATAAATAATATCCACGAAATTATAAAAATATAAAAATACAAAAATAATGATTAAAGAATAAATTGAATATTTTAAGCTGTACAGGTATACAATGTGGGTCCAAAACTCAACTTTCAAACCGTAGCTCCGCCAAATGCAGAACCACCGCCATTAAATAGATTATTTTATTCTATATACAATTAAAGGTGAGTTTGCTGCATTTGGAGTTTTCTTTTGTGAGTTACAGGTCTGGGAAGATGGGATTCTGGATTTTTATTCAGACCATAACTTTTTATCTGTACATTATTTTTCTGTGAAATCAATTTTGTCTTTTTCTTTATTTTATTATCTATAACTTTTATGTGTAAAGTTTCTTTATTTGATGCACAAAAAGTGGAATCAAAAATAAGTCCCAAAATGAATAAAGAATGAATTAATAAAGATAGGTAATTGCCCTTATCTCCCCCTACTTTATTCTTTGTCGACCTATTCATCAAGATGCCTAGGTCTCGGGGTTTCGGATCATAAAATATTTACAATATTTTATTCTTTTTCTTTTCTTTTCTTTATTCTATAATTTTGGCATTAAAAACGGTATTTTATACACTTTTTACACATATATGCATGGATGCTAAAATGCATGAATTAGTGCCATTTACAGGTATTTGCTAGGGTTTTTGGTGCCAAAATGATAGAATAAAGATGATGAAATGTGGATTCATCATCCCCCTATACTTTACCTTTGCTAGTCCCTAGCAAACACTTATGTAATAAGTGCAAAAGGAAAAAGAAAGAAAAGAAAAAGAAGAAATTTGGATTTTATTTGATTATCAGACTCGTCTTCACAAAATCAAAGTTTGGAGCTTAAGTCAGACCTTTGGAATTTTAGTGCGGGCGGAACCTTATTGAGAACCGAATTTGAAATCCAACAGTCCCTGAGAATCCCAAAACTCTGCCCAAGTCTCCTCAATAGCCAGGTCAGAAATACTTCAACTCATACGCAAACCCTTATGACTATGAATCTGACTCGTACAGTGTAAGTGATGGTGGCTCTCCCCAACTAGAATGACAAAGAGACTGACTTCTCCAGTACGACAACCCAATGATTCCCCAATCCAACAACTCATCCCTCAAGGAGCAGGGTATTCCCTTCTAAGTTCAAGAGGCAACCAGCCCAAGAGGAGGGGGTGAAGAGAAGAATGGACTGTAGCCAGTGTAGCTACCTATCCTAGGATGCAAGACCAGTGTAGTCAAGTCATCTAGCTGCATGCTCACATGATTTGACTTTGAAGCTCAAGCTTGGTTATTTGACTTTACAACATATGTACACTCCGGCAGGCATTTTTTATTTTTGTACAGGCCTATCCACTTTTTTTGGAGTTTTTGCTTTTGCATTTTTTTTGAGTAACTATATACAACAGCATTTACATAGGGAGTTTTTCCTCTTGAGCCAGTAGACTATCCCTCTTTTGAAGCTTTATCGCAACCCACGATCTCCTATCCTCGAAACTCATCATTACTGGACAGGTTGGGGCGCACTTCCCTCCCTAGAGGAGGACAAGTGTTTCCACCTGTGTGCGTCTTATACCGGCAAATCCAACCCCCTCACCACTCCAACTGAGTTGAGCCATGTGAAAGGTGCAAATGTCCAAGTTAGGTCATTATCAACAAGAGTCGTGCGTGTGCTCCGAAATACTCTACTTAGGCAGTCAAGAATCCGTTGAACCAAGTCCCGTGATCCTCAAAGAATTAAGTCAACTAAACCTGAAGTACCTCAATCCTGGTTCCTATAAGGTTCCTGTTAATTAGGTAGATTTTAAGGTCCAATCAAGCTCCAATCTCCGGATTTTACTTAGACTTGTTCAACTATCAAACTCAATCCGAAAAATATGAATGTTATGCAATGCTATGTAAAATGCAGAAAATATTTTTGTGATGCAATTTTCAAAGATTTTGAACTTTTTATGGATTTTTGAAAAGATGATGCATGCATTTTTTGTATTTTTCAAAAGACTTTTCAACTGTTTTTGGATTTTAGTTTTGCAAATGTTTTTGGGGTTTTGAAAACAAAAAGTTTTTGGCTAAAAGTTATGTGAAAACTACGTACACGAGAGTGCTTCTTATATCTATAAGAAGTGAATTTTAAAAATTTACAAGGGTAAGTGATCAATTTTATACAAATATATAGTGGATTTTTGGTGTGATGTATGTATTCCTCAAACTTATTTGACACAGGTTTTTCAAACGGTTTTGAAAACTATAGTCCAAAATAATTTTTACAAACAATTTTTACAAACATGTACACACATTTGAAAATCATTTTGCAAAGGTTTTCCAAACAGTATATATAGATTTTTCAAATATTTTTGCAACCATTTTTCAAACCATTTGCAAATCATTTTTCAAACATTTTATTTCACACAAAGAAAATAACTTTACAATCAAAATGTTTTACAAAGGTTGAAAACATGTAACAAAACATTTTCAAAATAGTTTTCAATAGATGTTCACAAAGATTTTCAAACTATTTTTCAAACATTTTGCAAAAAATATTTTCACCTTATTTATTAATCAGTATCTACAGAAAGAATTTGAGGAATAAAACACCTTTTTATTGAGGTCTTTAATGAATTTTAAAGAATTTTTAGCCATATTAGTAATAAAATACGAAAGTACGAGTTATGGCTAAAGTATATACACAGTATATATGACCCCCCTATACTTAGCTTGAGCTATGCCCTCATAGATCGGAGAGAAAAGAGAAGACATAACTCGTACTAAGTATAAACAAGTCTAAAGAATAAATGAATGAATGAAGCAACGAATGAGAAATTGACCGTCCCCCTATACTTAGGATCAAATAATCCTAAGTATAGCAGACTGTTCACAAAGCAGGGAAGGTCAAGGGTGGGAATGAACAGATCGTACTCGGATTGTCTCCCCCTATACTTAGGGTAAGGTATCCCTAAGTATATACAAGAAGAGGGGACAATGGAGAGGATCGAAATGAATGAAAAACTCGGGGTGCATACCCTCCTATACTTAGGACAATGTACGTCCTAAGTATAGAAGACTGCCTACACGGGGCGACACCTTTTGGATAGATACAGAAGATTAAAAAGGAAAAGAAGAAAAGAAGAAAAGGGATGAAAGTGGATATTAACAACTCGGGATACACATCCCCACTATACTTAGGACAAATTACATCCTAAGTATAGCAATGATGAAAGGGATGGCATCATGTCGGTAGAAGAGGATAAAAGAAATTGAAAAGAAGAAAAGAAGAAAAATCTTCAAAAATGTTTTGTTGTGCTTCGCCTTCCTCTGCCTCTTTGGAGATATTCAGCTCATCCTCATAGATTACTTGAACCGAGTCAACGACAGCCATGAATGTATCATGTTCAAGGTATGGCTTCAGAAGCTGTCCATTGACTACAAATGGTTGTGCGTCAGTTGACAGATTGGATATCAATACACTTCCGTTGTCACGCACCTGCCTAACCATGAATGGCCCAGTCCATTTACTCTTCAACTTGCCTGGAAAGATCTTTAATTTCGCATCGAACAACCACACCTTCTGACCTGGATCAAAGGACTTGCGACGGATATGCTTGTCGTGCCATGTTTTGACCTTCTTCTTGTACATCAGGCTGTTATCATATGCATAATCTCTGAATTCCAATAATCTGTTCAGATCCAGTTTTCTGTTCTTTCCTGCTTGCTTGGAGTCCAAATTACAGATGTTAATGGCCCATAAGGATTTGTGAATGATTCGACGGGCAAATGGCATGGCTTGCCATATACAAGGCGGTAGGGAGACATTCCCAAGGGTGACTTGTACGTTGTTCTATAAGCCCAAAGAACGGAATCAAGCAGCTGAGACCAGTTCTTGCGATCTGGACGCACAAGCTTCTGTAAGATTGTCTTGATCTCCCTGTTTGAACATTCAGCTAAGCCATTGGACTGCGGGTGGTAGGGTGAAGCAACACGATGCTCAATGCAGAATTCTTAGGTCAGCTTCTTCACCTCTCTGTTTATGAAATGACTACCCCCGTCAGATATGAGAATCTTGGGAATCCCGAACCGTGCTATGATGTGATCTCTCAAGAAGCGACAGACAGTCCTACTGTCGGCGGTTCGGGCGGGAATAGCCTCCACCCATCTACTGACATAATCGACAGCAAGCAGAATATACTCATAACCCTGACTGTTGGGAAACGGGCCCATAAAGTCGATGCCCCATGTGTCAAAGACGTCTGAGATCTGAATGTATTTCAGAGGCATCGTGTCTCTCATTCCTATGGTTCCGCCCATCTTCTGGCAGTCAGTGCAGCATTTGACATACTCATCTGCATCTTTGAATAATGAAGGCCACCAGAGGCCACTTTGAAGAACTTTTGCTACCGTGCATTTTCCTGAATGATGTCCTCCAGAATCCTGGTCATGACATAACGCGAGGACACTTGGAACTTCCTCCTGAGGAATGCACCTTCTCCAGATACAATCTGCTCCCTCACGAAACAAATACGAATCTTCCCACTGATAGAAATGGATTTTAGACAAGAACCTGTCTATTTTTAATTTAGGCTAGTCCTGTGGGATTTTCTTGGCAACCAGATAATACACGATGTCCGCATACCAAGGAAGTGAGGCGACAGACAGAATTGCCTCATCTGGAAAGGTCTCTGTGATCGGCTGCAGGTTCAGCTCAGGAGACTATGGTTCAGGAAGCCTTGACAGATGATCGGCCACTACATTCTTTACCCCAGGTTTATCTTTGATTTCCAAGTCAAATTCCTGGAGGAGAAGGATCCACCGACTGAGACGTGGTTTGGCGTCCTTCTTCTGCTGTAAGTACCGAATGGCCGAATGATCAGTGTAAATGATTACTTTGGACCCAAGGAGCTATGATCTGAACTTCTCCAAGGCAAAGACTACCGCTAGCAGCTCCTTTTCAGTGACAGTGTAGTTTCTCTGGGCTTCATCGAGCGTTCGGCTAGCGTAGTGAATCGCAAATGGTACATTATCTTTCCTCTATCCCAGTACAGCTCCGAAGGTATAATCTGACGCGTCGGTCATGATCTCGAAAGGCTGAGTCCAAATCGGTGGCTGTAAGACAGGGGCCTGCGTGATGAGCTCTTTCAACTGATTAAAGGCAAGGAGCACGCGGTCATCTACAATGAATTCATTGTCCTTGCCGAGCAACTCAGTCAACGGTCTGGTCAGTTTGCTGAAATCTTTGATGAATCGCCGATAGAAACCGGCATGGCCCAAGAATGACCAGACTTGATTGATGTTTGTGGGTGGCTCAAGTTTGGAAATCACATCCACCTTGGCTGGGTCAACCTCCATACCACGTTTAGAAACAACGTGACCCAGCACAATTCCTTCGGTCACCATGAAGTTGCTCTTTTCCCATGAAAGCACAAGATTGACTTCGCAGCACCTCCGTAAGACTCGGTCTAGATGATCCAGGCATTGATCAAATGAATCCCCGTAGACCGAAAAACCGTCCATAAAGACCTCGAGAAAGTTGCCCACCATATCAGCAAAAACTACAAGCATACACCTCTGAAATGTGGCTGGGGCGTTGCACATCCTGAACGGCATCCGTTTGAAGGCATATGTGCCAAAAGGACAGGTGAACGTGGTCTTCTCTTGATCTTCAAGATCAATAGCAACTTGATTATACCCAGAGTAGCCATCCAAGAAGCAGAAATATTCCTTCGAGGCCAATCTCTCTAAGATCTGGTCGATGAAAGGTAGAGGAAAATGATCCTTCTTGGTAGCGAGATTAAGTCTTCTGTAATCCACGCATACTCGCCAAGAAGTGGGTACTCTGGTTGCGATCTCCTCTCCTTTGTCATTCTTCACAATGGTGATCCCTGATTTCTTGGGTACAACATGCAGAGAGCTCACCCATTTGCTGTCAGAGATGGGATAAATAAATCCCGCATCACACCATTTCTGGATCTCTTTCATAACAACCTCCCGCAGATTAGGATTTAATCTTCTCTGAAGTTCTCGAGAGGGCCTGCAATTGTCTTCTATAAAGATGCGGTGCGAGCATAATGACGGATTGATCCCATGGAGATCGGAAGTTCGCCAGCCTATCGCCTTGCGGTTACGTTCAAGAACCTCCATCAGACGAGATTCTTGGTCATCGGTCAGATGTGCATTGATGATGACCGGGTACATGTTCGGTTCTCCCGCAAGGAAGGCATACTTCATGTTGGAGGGCAGGGGTTTCAGCTCTGGTGGGGTCTGAGCTGCTTCAGTGGTGACCTCGGCTATTAGTGCAGGCGGTGATTCATTCAATTGTTCGGTATCCACCATATTCTGATCTGCTTCTTCTCTCAAATCCTGACAGAATTCCTCAATGATGTCTTCTTCATCAAAAGATACTTCAAATTTATGCTCTTGATTTTGAAGGCACATTACTCCCACGGCAGTCTCTTGCAGCACATCAGCGAGCTTCTCATCCTGATCGATAAGGGGAAATTCGACTGCGGTCTCCACTTCCTCCTTGGGGCAGAGGAGTTCATAGATCTCATTGTCATCCAAAAATAAGTTGGTATCTTGAATTTCTGCAAGAAAGTCGCAGTCGTCAGCGTACTCAATCACCCTTGCACATGATGTGGATGTCTGCTCGGTTGGTGTTCCCTCAGACAGGGTCTCTACTCTGATTATTTCATTGCCAGCGCCAAAAGTGATTTCTCATGTACCATAGTTCACTACTGCGTTTGATCTCCACAGAAATGGTCTTCCAAGTATGATTGGGGTAAGGAGCAATGGAGAGGGGACGTCCATATCTAAGACCACAAAATCGGCTGGGAAAGACTTTCCCTGAACCGTGACGATCACGTCCTCCAACAGGCCTCTAGGCCGCTTGACTGACTTGTCTGCGAACTGCAGAATCGTCTTTGTAGGCTTGAGCGGTCCTAGCCTAAACTCCGTGAGTAACGAGGCTGGCATCAGATTGACAGAAGACCCACTATCGAGAAGTGTTTGCTCGAACTCTTGATTAAACATCTGGCAACGTACAAGAGGTGCTCCAATATCTAGCTTTTTATCCGGGAGGTTGCTGATGGCGTTCACGGTGGCCATTGTGAGGATATGCTTTTCGGACTTGCCACCTTTGCTTCTGGAATTGTGGGGGTGTGGCCTGCTCTTGGTCGTGCATGCCTCTTTTAATCCTTTCTTCACGGCTGGCATGTACTCAAGAGCTTTCATCAATGGCATATTCAGCACTAAATTCTGAATGATTTCTATGATGGCAGGATCAGACAAAGCATTTTTCAAATTTTTCATTTTTTGTGTTTTTTCATTGCTTCAGGAAAAGGAATATTTACAAAATCTCCACCAACTTCATTCAAAATAGTGTCCATATTGTTGTGTACAGGTAGATGGCAAAAAGGAATGGATTCATCTACAATTTGTGGACCAAAAATGACAGACTCGGCTTCTGGTGCTGGCGTTGGACTCGCTGCAGGTGCAGTGCTCCTCCTGTCAGGAACTGGCGGTGAGGCAGGTGCAGGCATCTCCAATGCTGACTGTTCTCCACCGAGGTTGCTGCTATCTTTTTGTGTTTTGTCATTTTCTTCATTTTTTTGTGATTTTCTGAACACTGGTGGTGCTCCCAAAATACTAACTAGCCCTGGTGTTGGCTGGACTGACGATTCCCCGTCAGATGCAAGATGCTTTCCCTTCACCGTCGCCGATGGCTGGAGTGTCCTACCGCTCTTGAGAGTAACAACATTAGATAAAAAACAATTTAATTCACCTGATTCGGGTTGGACACTGCCGGCTACCTGCTCCTTGCGTCGGAAGTTGTTTGGGTTGGCTTCGAACTGGGCTGGTATGACGATTTTGGCTGCCGTCAGGTCGTCGATCTTCTGGGTCATCTCAGCCATGTTCTTCATTAACTGCTCTAAACAGGCCAGGGTCGTATTAACCGGCACAATCTCAGAGGAGTCCCCCTGCTGGGGTCTAAAATGCTGATATGGCGGCTGAGATTGCAACTGATAACCTTGAGAGAATTGGTGAGGAGGAGGGTTGGAGGAATATTGTGCATTCTGCTGATTGTATTGAGCAGCCGGCTGCTGATGGTATCCCTGTCCGCGATATCCAGACTGTTGAGGACCGTGCTGGTAATTCTGCCTCCAGGTGTTTCCGTGGGATGGAGGCTGGTATTGGTAGGAGTGTTGGAAGGGTCTCCCACCCTGTTGCTGCTAGTGGTAGGGCTTGTTGCCCATGTTCTGACCCTGAGAATGTCCCTGAGGACGGGTCAGCTGCGCTTCATTGTCCCATACACCATTGATTTCCTGAATCAGTGGCGGGGGTGGAGAGAACTGCTCGGAGTAAGCTGGCTGAGGCTCGGGTTGATGTACAACCATCTGTGTCTAGGGCTGCGGGAGCTGCTCCGGAACCTGCACATAGTACACATGCTGGAGAGGCTGGGGCTGCAGGGGAGTCGGCAGAGGGTTTTGCTGCATTGTAGGCCCCTTCTTCTCAGCATTCGGCTCGACAGACGTAGACACAGCGTTGTACATGTTTGCATTCAATGCACGCACGAGCTGCTCCAGCTGTTGGGAAATCTGGTCGAGCTTTTCCAGACCCTGGGTCCTCTTCTCAATGACTACCAATTTTTCAAGGTCCTGTGACCTCTTCTCAATGATATCCACCTTGGACAAGTGGCTCCCAATGATGCTCAGGTTGGAGCTCTCATCCTTGTCTTCGGTGTGAGAAGCCATGTTCACTGGCTTGCTGATGGCGGTTGGTGGCTTCGTGTATACTCTGGACGAGGATTGGGCTACTTCTCCTTCAGCCATTTCTTCGAAGACGTTCCATACCACGTCCTCGTCCTTGTTGAAATGTGAACCGCCGCAAGCTGCATCTACAAGCTTTTGACTCTCAAATGATAGCCCCCCAAAGAAGTGTTGTACGAGACTGGTCTTTGGAATGTCATGGTGGGGGCACTTCTCCTGAAGATCTTTGAATCTCTCCTACGCTTCATGGATGGTCTCGTGGGGCCGCTGGCAGAAACTGGAGATCCGGGCGCGCATCTGATTCAATCGCCCGAGAGGATAGAATTTGTGGAGAAATGCGGACTTCAGATCCTCCCAGGTCGTGACGACCTTCCCAAGATGGTCAACCCAATAGAGGGCCTTGTCTTGAAGGCTGAAGGGAAAGGCGGTCATCTTGACTACCCCCAAAGGAATGCCAGGGTAGTGAGCAATGGCACAGATGCGGCCAAATTTCTTGAGAAATATATACGGTTCCTCAGTGGTATTCCCGTGGAATGTGGGAAGCACAGACAGAAATTGCGGCTTCAGCTCGAAGTGGGCATGCATACGTGGAACTTGGATCCATTCAGTGATGTGTCCCGCTCCTGGGTTGTATGTTTCTTTGAGCGTAGGCTTGGGCTGCAGTAGATCTGCTTCCGCTACGTCGAATTCTAGTCTTCCCACTGAGAACTCATCTCTGACTTCTTCAAAATCAGGCTCTTGGTTCGGATCATTCTCCCTCCGATCGTCTCTTGCATCGGCCCTCCTCCTCAGATCGTTCAGCATATCTTGGAAGGCGGTCTGGGCTAGGGCTTGGTTAGTCAACTGTTGCTGTATGGCTTGAATGGAAGCCAGCAGTTGACTGTTTACCTCGTTCTGCGTGGTGTACTGCCCTTCCCCCGGATTGACTTCAGGTTCAGGTGGGGGATGTGGTCCTTTTCCTCTTCCACCTGCCATCTCAGACTGAATTGAAATTTCTGACTCGTGATCGGTTGGAGAATCTGCATGACGGAGTAAACCCTGATCAGTATCTTCCTGAGCACCTGCTGTTGAGATGAATCTGGGATTAAGGTCAATAGCATAATGTTGTGAATGGAGCATATGATATTGACTGAAATCGATCTCCATCCACAAGGGGTTATTTCGGGGACAAGAGTAATCCCGGTTTAGCTGAAGGGGAAGAGCTAGTTTGGGTTGCGAGTCCATCCCGAATAGCGGATTTATTGGAGAAAGGAAAGTATCGAAAGAAGCGAGAATAGGGGAGTCCAAGGAGACATTCGCAAGGTCCGAATTAACTTCTCGGAGATCACCCCTCTTTATTGAAGATGTTGCCGGCACGTAATCGATGTGGGCGTCGGCGAGGTCCCGACTAAACCATCCATGTGACGACATCTTGAGAAGGCCAAGAGGAAAAGATGTTGGATGAAGAGCACGATGGTAAACAAGAAATAAAAGGATTGCAAAACAGTAGAAGGCTCACAATGAGCAAGGGTCAAGTAGAAGGAGAACAAAATTTGCGCAAAGGCGCGATATTTTTGATCTTGACCTAAATGCAACTAGCAATCAAACACAAAGCAAGGGGATTCACCAACTCAACACGTGAAGCCGTGAAGGTTCGGCTTTTATCTTTGTAATTTTTATCTTGAATTCAGGGAGTTATCTTTCAACGAGTCCTTAGAGCGCTACGCCTATAGGAGAGAGAGTACTGCCGGAAGAGTATCCCGTACTTGTCCTCCTCCTATGTAACCTGTAGTCTGCACTTTTTGAGGTCCTTGTAACCCTTCCTGGATCCCTACTCAGCCAAAGAAATAGAGAAAGGAAGCCAATAGGCGAAACCGATACTTCGGAACTCGCTCGCAACGGAATCACCCGTGAGCGTGCAAGAACCTACTCGGACGCAAGACGATGAGACAGACACCCCCGTGAAGGCGTGGCCTAGGCTCGATACTTCAGACAAGGTCGATGCTCTGCACAATAGAGAGTCACCAATGTTGACCAAGCCCTACTCGTCTACGTACGATAGAAGCGCCAATACTTCGGAAATCCAGGCGATACACAAGGCAGCCACAGACTGGGTTTTGGGCTCTAATCCTTACGAAGCACTCTGCTCACTTGGAAGGAGACCTTCCCATGCAACCTGAATACAAGTGAGGGTGTGACTCTCCCCAATCAATGAGTCCAATTACCAATTTTATTTAGGTCAAAGTTTTCTTAGCAGTCCCTTTTTTAGTTTTTTGTGTTATCGCTTCTTTTGAGTAATTTCAAACAAGCGCCTAACGTTTTTTTTATTTTCTTTATCCTACTTTGTCCAAAAACATAGGGATAATATTGTCGGAAAAGCCAATGCAAGTCGACACCAAGATGGAAATATCACCTTTGTGCCTAAATGATGGATGCAAAGTAAGAAGACTTACAGCGAATCCCAGCTCTCTCCATGCGGGATGCAAAGCAGAATTTGTAAACCTAACTACATGCCGGTATGCAATGCGGAAATCGTCCTAAGATAGGCAACTGCTAGCGTGAAGAACCACAAGTTAATCACCAATCCTTGATCCTAAGAGTCCGGTCTAGACCCCCCCTTCCTCTTCTCGACACATCGAGTTCAGGAGTAGCGCTTGATGGGGAGGGCTCGCGGCGCGGCGGATCTAAGAAGGTGAGTTAACTGTTTAATTAAACTAAGTCCAAATGCGATCTATAGGTACATGCAAAGGTTATTAGTGTGTTTGGACCTAATCTAATCGATCAAGCAAAAGCCTAGAACTAAGGGCTCATCCACAAAAGAAAGTGAAAATGAAATCAAAACTGGCAAATGACAGTCGAGAAAGCACGAAGAAAACCGCGGTGAGCCCTCGGGTGAACAAACACCCGGAAATTAGGCCCGAAGTGTTTAAGTGTCCAAGTTCTGTATTATTACAATTTAAATGACTCTCTCTTACAAAAATACAAAAACTGACTATCTCTCACTCTCAAGTTCTCCTGCTCTCTCCTACCGACTAGGGTAGAATAGCCAGCTCCTCCTCCCAAGGCTGCTCAGGATCCCCTAGGCGATCCTCCTCGATCAGTGGTCCCTCGCAAGAAAACAAGAAACGGATGTTAGACAGTTCAAAACAGGTTATGCAATAGAAAAATAAATGATAAAAAATGGCTAAGCAGATAAAAGACACAAATGTACTCTACAAGACGATGCTCCCCGGCAACGGCGTCATTTGAAAAACGATAAGGCGAGAGCCGCTAAATAGTGGTCTAACAAATCAGACTCACTGTCGCTGATGCGACTACTCTATCCTCCTCGTTCGTTAACAATTAACCCACACAATCAATCAGGCAATCAATAGCAAGGATTAAAATTTATTATACCCTACTAAAAATGTACAGTGGCAAGCAAGTAGGGGTTGAACACAGGAAACAAAGGTGTAGAGTAGACAAAGTCAAAACCTAGGTCAATTAGACTACTTAGCCAATCCAATTTTTTTGTGGGTTTTTATTTTTTATTTTTTTATACAATTTTTAATTTTTAATTTTGTATTTTGATTTTTAATTTTATGATTTTTTTATTTTATATTTTATATTTTTTTCATTTTCAATATTGGAAAATATAAACAAGGGAATAAAGGAGGTGCTATACTATTTATAAAAATATGCAAAAATATCCAAAAATTCAGAAATAAAATCTTTTTGGGATTTTTATAATTTTCTACTGTTTCTGTGATTTTTGGGGATTTTTCAGAATATTTTTGGTATTTTCAAGCACTGAAATAAACCAAAACATGGAACTAGCTACTGGCTGTGAGTAAAATAGGATTTAAAAATATCAAACAACCACAAAATTTTCCCAAACTAATTTTCAAGTAAAGATAATAAAAACAGGGGACTAAAGAACTTGAGTTTACAATTTTTGGGGTTTTCTACAATTTTTAATATTTTTTTGAAGTTTTTAAGTCTTTTCGAGTTTTTAAGGTTTTTCTTTTGAGATTTTTAGTAATATTTGGACTGACACTAAAATAGGTTGAAATAGACAGTAGGGAATAATTTTTTTGGAGTTTTTCGAGGTATTTTGATATTTTTTTGGTATTTTCTAAGCTAGACAGTAGATAAAAAACATGTTTTTGATTTTTAATAAATATGAAAACGTAATAAAATGAAAAAACTAAAAATATAGCGTTAAAGAACAAGCACACAAGAGCTTAATTCCATTTTTTTTGAGAATTTTTAGCACTTAAATGATGCGCGAAATAAATAGCTCAAACATACAAAAATCCTAAGCCAAGCAGGGGTATAAATGTAATTATGGAAACATACAGGGGCTTAGGTGCAAATTTCATCAAAAGACACGCGCGAGGCACGTGTTCTGTCGTTCACAGGGGCATATTTGCAAATAAAAGAAACTGGCAGAGCAACCATGCAATTTTCCCAAAAACAAACATCTTTAATTAACTACGCACAGGGGTATAACTACAAATACCTAAAAGTTCGAGACCAAAAATGCAAAATGCCCAAAATGCATGCACCCCAATCACATGAGGTGACGTGGCGAGGACTAAAGTGCAAATAAAATAAGTGCGGGGGCCTAAGTGCAATTATTACAAAAACTTTTAAACTGGAAATAAAAGTTCTAGGGCTAAAACGTAAATACAAAAATACGTGGGTGAAAGGTGTAAAATACCCATGGGGCGGATCGTGCGGCTGATGGAGCTTCACTTGGACACGTGGCGAGCATCGGACGGCTGGTACCCCTTCGTCTTGGGAGGCTAGGATTAGATCGTGGCTGGGAGATCGAACGGCGGGGAACACCTGGCGATCGGACGACTGACGTGCGCCTGGAGGTGGGCTCCTGATCCAACGGCGGGGAGAGGGTCACGAAGAACACCTCCCCCGCTCCGGCCCTAGGATCAAGGGCAAAATAATCTTGTGGCCCTTTCGCGTCTGAAGGTGTCTCAGGCGAGGTTGCGACGACGTGGGGAGCTCGGACGGCAGAGGCGACCTGGGCGCTGCTCCTGGGGCTTTCGAAGGTCGAAGGAGCCTTCTCTTGGGCTCAGACCTGCAAGGTTAGGTGCAAAAAATCCAGGCGAACAAAAAGGGTGGTTCTGATGGTTCGATGAGGCGGAGGGTGGCTCGGGTGAGGAGCTCCGGCGAGCGGCGGAGAGAAGGGCTCGATAGCTCGATCTGGGCGAGATCGAGGTGGATGGAAGGGTGGAGCAGAGCGACGGAGTGAAGGGGAAGAGAATGGAGGTGATTTTGGCGACAGTCGATAACGGTAATGGCCGGAAAATTGAGGCGGAGCTCAGCTCCGCCGTGGGCTTCGATCGGGGATTCACGACGATTAACCCAATCAAACACAAAACTGCTATAGATCTAACCTATCCTAAGCTACAGCTACAAGAAAATGGAAGTAGAAGGGGAAGAAGCTCATCGGGGACGTCGAGAAGTACTTCGCGGCGGAGCTCCAGCGAGGGACGGATCACTTCGATTCTACACCAGATGACTCGAACCCCGAGTCGATTCGACTCCTACTGTCACCAGGAGCACGAAGAGGTAGGAGTTTTCGGGTGAAAATGGAGGAAGAAGGATCAAAATTTGAATTGAAGTCGGGGGTCGTCTTTTGTAGGGTTGACGGGCGGCGTGGAAGACGAGGGCCAAATGCCTCGGTCAGTGATCCACAGCCCAAGGAATCACTTGGGCGTGAATCACCAATGATCGAGGAAGAGATTCCATGAAGAGGCCATCACCAAATGGTGATCGAGGCCTCCTCGAAAAAAGGATGAAACCAGGGTCAACCTGCTTCTGACAAGGTTCAGACCTCGGTCAGGGGGTTGACCGAGGTCAACCAATGGAGCTCTCTGGTTGGTCCACGTGGACCAACCAGAGAATTCCTTGGCGAAAAAACTTTATAAAATAAATTAAAAATAGCAGATGAATTAATTAAATTTTGATTATAAAATAAAAAATGTTTGTAATTTTATGAAGTATTTTATGGTGATTTTTATTTATTTTTATGAGCTATATTTTTACAAGTTGCTTTTTACACCCTATAAAGGTATATTACCTATATATTTTAATCTTTTATTTTTATTTTGTGTATTTTAATTTTATTATTTTTATATATTATAACATACTTTTATATACGCAAATATATTTTTATTCTATTTTTCTGAGGTGTTTTGTATATTAAATAAAATATAAGTAGAGATTGTATAGGTGTGTACATAGGTATAATACCTGTGTATGTTATTTACATTTATTTTTATTTTGAATTTTATTAGGGTTTTTATTCTTTTTTTAATGTACATAATTATTATAAATAATATCCACAAAATTATAAAAATATAAAAATACAAAATTAATGATTAAAGAATAAATTGAATATTTTAAGCTGTACAGGTATACAATGTGGGTCCAAAACTCAACTTTCAAACCGTAGCTCCGCCAAATGCAGAACCACCACCATTAAATATATTATTTTATTATATATACAATTAAAGGTGATTTTGCTGCATTTGGAGTTTTCTTTTGTGAGATACAGGTCTGGGAAGTCGGGATTCTGGATTTTTATTCAGACCATAACTTTTTATCTGTACATTATTTTTCTGTGAAATCAATTTTGTCTTTTTCTTTATTTTATTATATATAACTTTTATGTACAAAGTTTCTTTATTTGATGCACAAAAAGTGGAACCAAAAATAGGTCCCAAAATGAATAAAGAATGAATTAATAAAGATAGGTAATTGGCCCTTATCTCCCCCTACTTTATTCCTTGTCGACCTATTCATCAAGATGCCTAGGTCTCGGGGTTTCTGGTCATAAAATATTTACAATATTTTATTCTTTTCTTTTTTTTTCTTTATTTTATAATTTTGGCATTAAAAACAGTATTTTATACACTTTTTACACATATATGCATGGCTGCTAAAATGCATGAATTAGTGCCATTTACAGGTATTTGCTAGGGTTTTTGGTGCCAAAATGATAGAATAAAGATGATGAAATGTGGATTCATCAATGATCAAGACCTACGTATGATACATGCTTTTGGAAAGAATATGATTGATACCAACTCCCAATAATCGAATGAGAAACTTAATGATAAAACTCTGAAGTATACCATGTAAAGTAGATCTTATACTTCGGGTTTATTCTAAGTCTTCCAGTATGAATGATGTACATGTATTGGGAATACCTGAGGGTGATGTGATCATAAACGAGTGTATAACCATGACGCTGCCATTCCTAGAGAGTGATGAAACATGTTTGGATTTTAGTGACTCCTCTCAGTAAAGAAGTGATCTGATCTTGGTCCAATTGTTGGACATTGATCTAAATGTGATTCAGATGCAATGAAAAGATAAGATTTACGGTCTTGATTTAATCAAGCATCTATGGGAGGCCCGAGATCTGGATTTGAGATGTGATCTCAATATCCAAGTCACTATATGTGGAACAATGAAGTTGCCCAGTACTTTTCTCCAAATACCCACGGAGAAAGTGCATTATCCTTGAAAGAGTTCAGGATAATTTCATTGTTGATATATGAATCCGAGCATTAAAAAATTTGAGAATTGAATGTGATTTAATTATCATGAATAATATGGATTTAATTCATATTATAAAGATAGTTATCTAAGATAATTAAATGTTATTTACTTATCAAATATATAAATAATGTGAATGTGATTCATTTTATTTGGGAACATGAGAATAGAGATCCAAGATGATTAGATATGATTTAATTATCATGGATATGAATAATATGAATAGCACTATCTATATTAATCGTATATATTATAAATGTCATTTATAATATATAAGAGAGAGCTAATTGTAAATTATATTTGTTAATTAATTGTAGGTGTGAATTGGATTCACATTGGATAACTAATGAAAATGTAATTTACATTGTATTTTGGGTTGTGAATGTGATTCACAATTTTCCAATGGCAAGATTACAATGTTATCAAGATAATTATCAATTAGTTTTGTAGAATAATTTACAACAAGTGTTTTTGTAAATATTGGAGATTTCCATGGAATAATGTAATCTATTGAGATTACATAAGATTCCTGCCAACTCCTATTAGGAAAGGGTGATGCAATTTCCATTTAATAATATACATGCTTGATTAGTTTAATTTGTGATTAATTTATATTGATTTATCACTATATATTTAATCTAAATTAAATTAATTGTTGTTTTATTTTTACAACAAAATATTGACATTAAAAGAAACACAAATCATTGTAAACCATTGGATTTGTGTTGTCCTTGGATTGAGATCCATGGATTCCAAAATATTATAAAAGGAGAGGAACCCCCTTTGCTCTTCTTTACACGCAACACACGTTTACAACAACTCTCTCTCACACATACATACACATTCTCTACATGCCCTCTCTCATTCTCTCATTGTGGTCGTCCACCATGGAGCCCTAGAGAGAGTCGCTCTTGTCGCAGTGTCGCCGCTATGCTGCCGGATTGTTTGCTCGTGGATCTCGGTCTACTTCGGTGCACCTTCGTGATGAAGACATTGGATATCGTGGGACAAGATCAGGAGATTCGCTGCTTGGATCGCCAACATCGATTGCAAGAAGCACGCGTTTCATCAACGCACTCGCAAGTGTCTCCTCCATCAGATTGGACTTGAGACAGGAGGTCTCTTCGTTTAGAGACTTGATTTCAAGAGGTAACCATAATACTTGTATTTGGTTTAGATAAAACGATCCGAGAAGTGTTCTTGGATCACGTGGTTTCATAACATGAATTATTTTTAATATCAGCCGCCACGAGCAACTAGTGCAACCAGTCGCTCCTGATCACATACAATGCGATCTTCATGCTTCTGTTATACGCTTAAGGATCTAACCATATCCTTCAATTGGTATGAGAGTCTTAGATCAAAGGTTTTGGATGTGATCCATAAACCTAGGACGACTTGGGTTCATTAGGGTTTGCGAAAGTTTTCTCACATTTTATTTTCGCATCTCTATTTTGTGATTATTTTAGGCACTATTTATATTGTCTAACACGAAAATAAAACTGTATTTTGTTATCCATTAAATAAGGAAACCATGGGATTTGAGTTTGCGTTATTTCGTATCTGTTTGCTCAAGTTATGAACATTTTAGTGAACATGTATCTACTATTTCAGGGACTGCGAATCATGACATAATTAAGGAGTTAATTACTGATTTGAAAGGGCTAAAAATGCAGTAAATCACTTAGGTTCTGTTTAAAATCAAATTAGAAAACTTTGAAAACCTATTTTATTTATTTTGATTTAAATTGATTGAGATGTGCTAATTTTAGTAAGGGAGGATCACTGCCGGAAATTAGTTTCCTAATCAAGAATCTTGTGAATGTCATTTAATCAATTAGTGAAATTAAATGGTTTAATTTCTGAAATAATTATGGATAAATATTTGTGAAATATTTGATTATAATTATTTCCTTATATGGCATTGCCTTAATCAATAATTGATTAGATATGATCTAGATCACAAATTGGTTACATGATCTACATTCCAACAAACATAGTTCCTTGAATAGGATTGGGGATTTATCTAGCAAATATCCTTATAATGTTAATAAAAAATGTTGTGACTATTATTACATGGTATAACTTTCGTTGAAAACCGATTATCATCTCACATACACAATGATCAATTTGGCATCATCCTTTCCCAAGGTGGATATGGTGTCTAGTCGGGGAGCTTTGGGGTAGCAGGTTGCACCGTGTGCAGTCTGTCCCACTCCTGTCGGTATTGACCATGACAATGGATAGGGACTCGATAATGCAGGAGATATCATGGTGTATTTTTCTAATATTAAAATTCGTATAATATATACTTGAGATAATATCATATTCAAAGTAACGATAAAGAATGTTTGTTGGATATTAATTGGATCATTAATTTAGTATGATTAGATTATTTGAAATCCAATTAAAATTAAACACTCTATTTTAATAGAGATTTTATTTCCCTTGGAAGAATTAATTGTAATGAATATGATTCGTAATGATTAATTAGAATTTGAACATAATATAGAGGATCACATAAGTGACATGCATGGTCTCCCGTCAAGACGAAGGGCTCCATCGTCAGGGATTGTATGTAGGAGACGCATGTCCGAAGTGACAGCTCCTATATGCAAGATAATCTGGATTAGGCTCTTTGCTTCTCAAAAGAGTAAGTATGTATGCGTAGTAACCCCAATATCAAATCCTCATATTATTGGGGCGATATTGGATTGCGCATAGCGAGTTGTATTCTTGTTGACGTTGGTTCAATTAATGACGGTCAACATCACCATAGGGGTGGTGGGTCCGGGTGTTAAAGATCGAATTGGGAAATGCAAGTTGGACTTGCAAGGTGGAATATGGTCCCGCTTCTTTTTATCTGAGTTACAGTTTTCATGTTATTCAGATGTGACAAAGATAAGGAAGGAGATCCTAGATCTTGCTTGAGATATAATGATAAGTATATCTCTTACATTAAAAGTGATCAAGGGAATGAGCTTTCAGTGTTGACAAGGCAAGACAACTTTGATATAAAAGTTTCGAAATCAAAGTAAAACATATATATATATATATGTATATGTATATGTATATATATATGCAAATTTCTTATTTCAAATAATCCTTCTTTAAACCCACTCAATGTTATACTCAATAATAACCAGTAAAATATCATGGGTTAGATCCATGATCAAGATATAGTACTTGCAGTTGGACACAAAATGTATGTGGTTGCAATGTGCAAGTGTCCTCATAAGAATGAGGAATGGAAATTAAATTGATATTAGGACTACAACCCTAGGGTTTGTATGTCTCTATAATATTCATCTCTCATCGAAAGGTGAAGGATATGGTTAGATCCTCAAGCGCATCACGGAAGCGTGAGTATCGTATCGAATATGATGAAGAACGACTAGTCGGGTTAGTTGTTCGATGCAGCGGAAATTAAAAAAAAATTATGCGATGAAACCACATGACCCAAGAATACTTCTCGGATCGTTTCGTCTAAACCAAAAACAAGTAATAGGATTACCTCTTGAAGCATGGTTGCGATCGAGTCTCTAAACGAAGAGACCTCCTGTCTCAAGTCTGATCCGACGGAGGAGACGCTTGCGAGCGTGTTGATGAAACACGTGCTCCTCGCAATCCAAGTTGATGATCCAAGACACGAATCTCCTGATCTCGAAAAAAGAGATACAATGTCTTCTTCACGAGCAAGGCACGCCGAAGTAGACGGAAATCCACGAACAAACTATTGTGCAGCATAACGACGATGCGGCGGATGGAGAATCTCTCTAGGGCATCCATGGTGGACAGCCACATGAGAGAGATAGAGAGAGTAGGTGTGTAGAGAGAAAGAGAGAGAGAGACTTATGTTCTCATTTGGTGTAAAGAAGAGCAATGGGGTACCTCTCCTTTTATAAAATTTTGGGATCCATGGATCTCAATCCATGGGCAACACAAATCCAATGGCTCTCATTGATTTGTGTTTCTTTTAATGACTAAGATTTGTGTTGGTAAAAACCAACAACAATTAATTTATTTAGATTAAATATATATATCAATATAAATCAATCCCAAATTAAATCAATCAAGCATGGAGATTATGGAATGAAGATTTCCTCCTTTCAAAATATGGGATTTGGTTGCAATCTCATGTAATCTCATGATATCTCATGAGATTATATTATTCCATGGAAATCTCCAAGATTTACGACACTTGTTGTAAATTATTCAACAAAAATAATTCATAATTATTTTGTGAATATTGCAATCTTGTCATTGGAAAATTGTGAATCACATTCACAACCTAAAATAAAATGTATATTACATTTCTAATTAATTGTCCAATGTGATTCTAATTCACATCAACATTTAACAAATGTAATTTACAAATAGCTCTCTCTTATATATTATAAATCACATTTATAGTATATATGATTAATATGGATATTTCTATCCACATTATTCATATCCATGATAATTAAATCACATTTAATCATCTTGGATCTCCTATTCTCATGTTCTCAAATAATATGAATCACATTCACATTATTCACGTCTTTGATAATTAAATCACATTTAATTATCTTAGATAACTCTCCTTATAATATGAATCAAATTCATATTACTCATGATAATTAAATCACATTTAATTATCAATTTTCTCAATGCTCGAATACACATATCAACAATGAAATTATCCATGAACTCTTTCAAGGATAATGCACCTTCTCCGTGAATACTTGGAGATAAGGACATGGTGATAGTATTGTTCCATGTATAGTGACTTGGATATTGAGATCATATCTCAAATCCAGATCGCGAGCCTCCCAAAGATGCTTGATTAAATCAAGACCGCAAATCTAATCTTCTCATTACATCTGAATCACATTCAGATCAATGTCCAACATTTGAACCAAGATCAGATTACTTCTCAATTGAGATGAGACACTGAAATTCAGACCCGTTTCATCACTCCCTAGGAATGGAAGTGTCATGGTTATAAAATCTTTTATGATCACATCACCATCAGGTATTCCCAATACCTGTACATCCTGCATATTGGAAGACTCGGAATAAACCTGAAATATTAGATCGACTTTATACTGTCTACTTCATGGTTTTATCAGTAAGTTTCTCATTCGATCATTGGGAGTCGGTATCGATCATATACTTTCCAAAATCATATATCATGCCTAGGTCTTGATCATATACTTTCCAAAAGTATATATCAAACCTACAAATTCAGTCAAGCTTCCAAAGCGAGACGACCGTGCACGGAATTTGATTCTTCCCAATATCTCATCAGTGAGCTCATGTCTTCCGGTTCAGTAACTGAACATGCATGATCCCTTTTAGAGATAGTATTACTCATATGCCCTTACATGCACACTAGCACACCGGTATATAGACCTTGATTAGGTCATCAACCTATTGGTCTGCCAAGTGTACATACTCAGACATATAGTAACACATCTGTCTCTGGTCAGAGGATGTGTGCCTATATCATGACAGCATATGATATAGGACTTTGGTTATCTCGATCTCGTTAAGTCAACTCTTTGACCTAACTAATCTAATACCTCCGAATCTCTATTCCTATGTAGAGGACCTGCATTAAGAGGTCAGTCAGATATCAGCCTAAATGAGAAAGGATTGCCATCTCCTACTTAGGCTGGAGATCATCTCTTAACAATCATTTGACGGAATTTAATGAGTCCTCAATCTAACTCTTTAGATATTCATCCAAGAACCAGCCTCCATGATTCAACTATTAAATCAACAGCTGTATGATTATAAGATGGCTATGATACATAACCCTAATTGTACTAAGGGACCTATTTATGCAAATTATTTATTCTTCATTTCAGATCAGGGAATGATATGTGCAATAATATTTATTGCATAATGGCTCGTTGTGGGCTTGCATGTCCAACAATCTCCCACTAGCCCAAAGAGCCATTAACGGGCTAATCATTTAAACCCACACTCATGTGACAATCATAGGATATTTAGAAAATAGTTAGGTAAGCTGATCAGTCACTCTGTTCCTGCGAGACTACGCCAAGTCCTTTTACGACACTTACATATCCCCAGTAACAGTGCTCGCTTCTAATGCGAATGTTGCATCTTATGCAACCAATACTCAATCTTGTTAGTTACAGTGTCCTTGACACTACAGGTTAATAATTATCATAACTAGTATTTCTATAATCCTTATCAGAATACCCTTATTCCTAGAGATCACTATCTCTTAAGGTATCCACAGTTAAGACCGTTTAGATCTCTATCTACAAATTCTTAAGTTTTTTAAGATAAGACTTTGAGATCACTATCTCAAAAAATCTTGTCATTAATGAAGATTTTGGTATTACTGCAATCAAGTGTTTTTTTTTCTCCATAGCCAGGATTTGCAACACTTTACTACTCCCATTGCACGGCAGATATCTGGCTTCTGTACACATCTAGCACACACTTAGCTTCTCGTAACTGATGCACAAGTGCAAGCAGTTCTAGCATTCACTTCCTCAACTCTTTGAGGTGTTATCCCTCTAGATAGGTCAGTACCATATCTTAAGGGGTGGAAGCCTTTCTTGGAATTTCCAAGAATGGAATATGTCCAAGGTGTACTACAAATGTGACAGTCCCAATATCCTCTTCTCTTTGCTTCTGAACAACTTCAGAACTAAGATCTAAGAGATATCCTTGAAATCATATCTCAAGTTATGGAACAACCAGATTATAAAACACTTATTATTATCCTTATATCAGTTTAAATGATTAGGATATCATCTACATTTAGCATGGTGAACACAAAGGCACTCCCACTAAGCTTCACATGGCTCATCAAGATTCTATCTGAAATCATAACATTTATAATTTCATCAAATCTTATGGTCCAACTTCAATAAGCTTATTTGAGTCCATAGATGGAGCTCTCTAGCTTTCACACATTGCTTTCCTAAACCATGAAGCCCTGGGGCTACTTCATGTGAATATCCTCAGAGAGGTATACATAGAGAGATGCAATCTTGACTTCCATCATGAAGATGTAAAAGTCAAGTTGTGTAGATATAGTTAGCAATATTCTGATGGTTTTTAAGCATGGTCACCGAAGAGAAAGTCTCATCGCAAGCAATGTCTTCTCTTCCGATGTGTATCTCATGGCTACGAACCGCTTTGAAGGTCTCTACCTTCTCATCAGGTTCCCTCTTCTCTTGAAGATCTATTTACACCTTTATAGGTCTTACCCATATAGGTGGATCCTCGAGGGTCCATATACAACACTTGTATATGAAGTCTACTTTAGATTTTATTATTAACATCCATCTTTCCATGTCATGATCCTCAGGAGCTTCATCACATGAAGTCCGATCATTATCAGACTTAATCGACACGTGGAATATATCCTCAAACTCATTTGAAGAAGTATTAGTGTTTCATCTTTAATTTTCATATTAGTTCCCAATTTCAGGAGCCTCATTATCTTCTCAAGATTAAATGAGTTCCTACACTTCATTTTTATCTTGATTCTCAAGAGAGTCATCCTCTAAGAATTACATTCTCAGAGATGAGATCTTTTAAGAATCTCTAGGTTATAAAGTAGGTATCCAATACCATTCTTTATTTTCCTAATGAAGCAGCACTCTCCAGTGCTAGATTCCAGCTTACATGCATGGAACCTTATTAAGGATATATATTGTAGTCTCTACTACATGTATATACTTATAAACTAAGGGATAATTATGTTAAAACTCATTATTGATAAGATCATGTCACACATGACCCAATTGTATCTCCCTATAACTCTATTGAGTTAAGGTGTGTTAGGAGGATTGAGATAGAAATGATATTCATATCTCCATAAGGTATTCTTTGAATTCATCTAACAGGTACATGCTACCTAGATTAGATCAAATTCATTTTATCTTCCTTCAAACTTTGGTTCTAAACCAAAATAATGAAATCTTTGAACATTTCAAAGGTTTCTTAGGTGAAGAGAAGAAATCTCATATCATACATAATCATCAATAGATATCACATATCCATAATGTTTACTATGATATAGATGATCCACATACATCAATATGTATGAGATCTTGAATACCTTGACATCTTACACCTTTCCCAAGGAAAGGTGTATTGGACATATTTTACTTTTGAATACAATATTCATAAGTATGTAAGTTTTGAAATTTTAGACATTCCCAAGCTTCATTCTTACTTGTCGATTAATCAAATCAACAGGAAAATGTCCAAAGCTTGATGCAGATCATTGTCAAATGATCTTTATCCTCTTATTGACCTTTAAAGGTTTAATTTCATTATTAGAAATGTTAATGAACCATTCATTAATTTTCTAATTCAGTAGAGTCCTCTGGATGTTAGATCATTTTCTGAAATATATCCATTATAACTCTTTATGATAGGTATATTCCATAATTCATGTTTATTTCCAACATTTAGAAACAAACAATGTGTGTATTCTAATGTCTAGGTCATAGAGACATTATCTAAGACCAAGGGCTCTCCCACTGAAATAATGAAGTCTGTATATCTAATAGAGATTGTTGCAACAATTGCATCAATATCCATGTGAATGACTATTAGACCTGAAGATCAAATTCTCCAGTCTTCTAAAACATATGCAACCCATTGCAAGTGTTGTAAGAAGATTGAGATACAATTATAAGACTTTATCTTATTCAATAAGCAAGTCAATATCAATGATTTATTAGACTATTCTGATGTTCTATCCGAGTCCTTCTTTAAGGATTCTAGACAGACTTGATAGTCATACTATCAACACATCAACTTATTACAGTATTGGCATTTATCCAACTATTTGGATGTCATATGGAAGTCATAGAAGTACGGTCAACTCCTTGACTATCCTTCTCATCTTGGGTCTGACCCATGCTTCACTGCGCTCCCTTTATCTATAAACAAACATTGCTTAAGACTAAGGTAACTCTTATGTTAAATTCAAAAGAATTCAATGTAAGAGCATTTCAATATTTATACATGCTTCATTAAATTCATACAATATGAATATTACGAAGCTTCATGAATGACTAGAGTATAGACAATAGAATGATGACACTCATCATGTCTACATCCATCTAGACTCTTAAAAAAATTGATTCAGGTAGGTATTCAAATATTTTGAATACATCATCTCTTATAGAGCTACCATTCTGCATGATGCAGTGAACCATGTCATTCATGATAAATGTCAAGAGCACATATGTATGCCAGAATATCTTCTTAGATTTTTATAATGATTAATTGACAATTATGATCATCATCAACATGTCACTTCCAAAGTACATTTGATGATATCAAGACTGTAGAGACATACAAACCCTAATAGTGTAAATCTATTGTCTATTTAATTGTCATTCCTCATTATTATGAGGAAACTTGCACATTGCAACCACATACATTATGTGTCCAACTGCAAGTACAATATCTGGATCATGAGTCTAATCCATGATATCATATTGGTTATTATTGAGTATAGTATTGAGTGAGTTTAATGAAAAATTATCCGAAATAAGAAATTTGCATAAGTGTATATATATAGAGAGAGGAAAGGGAAGCTACAACATGATGTAGCTAACCTTAGCTACATCAGGGACAATTTCGTCCTCTTTTTTAATTTTTTTAAATTTCCACGATGGATTTTAATAACTATATCCCTCTAATATGTCATTCAAATTTTGTCAGAAACAGATACTCCTACGGCCTTCATCCAGACAGTCATTTTTTAACAGTCACAAAATTGTTGTATTTTACCTGTTCTAGATGGAGGCCGTAGGAGTCTCTGTTTCTGACGAAATTTGAATGACATATTAGAGGAATATAGTTATGAAAATCTATCATCGAAATTTTGAAAAAAATAAAAAAAAGAGGACGAAATTTCCCCTGATGTAGCTAAGGTTAGCTACATCATGATGTAGCTTCCCTTTCCTCATATATATATATATATAGACACACACACACATATTTTACATTGATTTAGGAATTTTTATATCAAAGTTGTCTTGCCTTGTCAACACTGAAAGTTCATTCCCTTAATCACTTTCAATGTAAGAGATATACTTATCCTTATCTTTATCACATCCCAATAATATGAGAATTTGTAACTCCGATAAAAAGAAGTGGGAACACATTCCGCCTTGCAAGTCCACCTTGCATTTCCCAATTCGATCTTTAACTCTCGGGCCCACCACTCCTAAGGCGATGTTGACATGTCAATAATTGAACCAACCGTCAACAGGAATAGTACTCGCTATAAGCAATCCAATATCGCCACAATAATAAGAGGATCCGATATTGGGGTCACTACGTATACGGCCTTACTCTTTCGACAAGCAAAGAGCCCGATCTAGATGCACTTGCATACAGGAGCTGTCACTTCAGACATGCGTCTCCTATATACAATCCCTGGTGACGGAACACTTCGCCTTGACGGGAGACCATGGATGTCACTTATGTGATCTTCCATATCATATTCAAATTCTAATTAATCATTATGAATCATATTCATTACGATTAATTCTTCCAAGGAAAATAACACATCTATTTATAATAGAGTGTTTTAATTTTAATTGGATTCTAATTAATCTAATCATATTAAATTAATGATCCAATTAATATCCAACGAACAATCTTTAATTGTTACTTGAATTATGGAATTATCTCAAATACGTATTATTTCAAATTTTAATAATTAGAAATACATCATGATTTCTTAAGCATTATACTAACCCTACCCGTTGTCATGGCCAGTACCGACGGGAGTGGGACAGACCGCACACGATGCAACTGCTACCCCAACGCTCCCCGACTAGACACCATATCCACCTCGGGAAAGGATAATGCAAAATAGATCACTTTGTACTTGAGATGATCATCGGTTCTTCAACTGAAATTAAACCATATAATAATAATAAATAATTTTGATTAATATTATAATGAGATTTGTTAAACAAATCCCAAATCCTATTCAAGCAACATGTTTGTTGGAATGTAGATCATGTAACCAATTAGTGATCTAGATAACATCTAATCAAATATTGATTAAGGTAATGTCATTTAAGGAAATAATTATCATAAAATATTTCACAAATATTTATGCACAATTATTCTAGGAAATTAAACAATTTATTTTTACTAATTGATTAAATGATCACTAGGTTCTTGATTAGGAAAGTATTTCTAGCAGTGACCCTTACTTACTAAAAATATCATATCTCAATCAAATTAAATCCAAATTAAGTAAGATAAGTTTCTAAAGTTTGCTAATTTGATTTACAACAGAACCTGAGTGATTTGCATGCATTTCAAGGTGTTTCAAATCCGCAATTAACACTTTAATTACGTTAAGATTCGCAGTCCCTGAAACTGTGGATACATGTTCACTAACATGAGTATAACTTGAGCAAACAGAATCGAAATCATGCAAACTCAGATCCTACGATTTCCTTATTCAATGGGGAACAAAAGACAATTATTTTTTCGTGTTTAAACAAATTTAAACAGTGCCGAAAATAATCTCAAAACAGAGATACGAAAATGAAATGCAAGAAAACTTTCGCTAACCCTAACGAACCCATCATCCTCGGTTCATGGATCGCATCCAAAACCTTCGACCTAAGGCTCCGATATCACTTGAAGGATATGGTTATATCCTCAAGCGCATCACGGAAGCGTGAGCATCGTATCGAATACGATGAAGAACGACTGGTCGGACTAGTTGTTCGATGCAGCAGAAATTAAAAATTATTTTATGCGACGAAACCACATGACCCAAGAACACTTCTCGGATCGTTTCGTCTAAACCACAAACAAGTAGTAGGACTACCTCTTGAAGCATGGTTGCAATCGAGTCTCTAAACGAAGAGACCTCATGTCTCATGTCCGATCCGACGGAGGAGACGCTTGCGAGCGTATTGATGAAACACGTGCTCCTCGTAATCCAAGTTGATGATCCAAGCCGCTAATCTCCTGATCTCGACAAACGAGATACAACGTCTTCTTCACGAGCAAGGCATGCCAAAGTAGATGGAGATCCACGAGCAAACCATCCACGACGATGTGCCGGCGATGGAGAATCTCTCTACGACATCCATGGTGGACGGCCACATGAGAGAGATAGAGAGAGTAGGCGTGTAGAGAGAAAGAGAGAGAGAGAGACATGTTCTCGTTTGGTGTAAAGAAGAGCAATGGGGTACCTCTCCTTTTATAATATTTTGGGATCCACGGATCTCAATCCATGGGCAATACAAATCCAAGGCTCTCATTCATTTGTGTTTCTTTTAATGGCTAAGATTTGTGTTGGTAAAAACCAACAACAACTAATTTAATTTAGATCAATCCTAAATTAAATCAATCAAGCATGGAGATTATGGAATGAAGATTGCCTCCTTCCAAAATATGGGATTTGGTTGCAATCTCATGTAATCTCATGATATCTCATGAGATTATATTATTCCATGGAAATATCCAAGATTTACAACAACACTTGTTGTAAATTATTCAACAAATTCATAATTATTTTGTGAATATTGCAATCTTGCCATTGGAAAATTGTGAATCACATTCACAGCCCAAAATAAAATGTAAATTACATTTTCAATTAATTGTCCAATGTGAATCCAATTCACATCAACATTTAATTAACAAATGTAAGATAGAAATAGCTCTCTCTTATACATTATAAATCACATTTATAATATATATGATTAATATGGATATTTCTATCCACATTATTCATATCTATGATAATTAAATCACATTTAATCATCTTGGATCTCTTATTCTCATGTTCTCATCTCATGTTCTCAAATAATATGAATCACATTCACATTATTCATGTCTTTGATAATTAAATCACATTTAGTTATCTTAGATAACTCTCCTTATAATATGAATCAAATTTATATTACTTTGAAATTATCCATGAACTCTTTCAAGGATAATGCACCTTCTCCGCGAATACTTGGAGATAAGGATAGGGCGATTGTATTGTTCCGCGTATAGTGACTTGGATATTGAGATCATATCTCAAATCCAGATCGCGGGCCTCCCATAGATGCTTGATTAAATCAAGACCACAAATCTAATCTTCTCATTGCATATGAATCACATTCAGATCAATGTCCAACATTTGAACCAAGATCAGATTACTTCTCTATTGAGAGGAGTCACTAAAATCCAAACACATTTCATCACTCCCTAGGAATGGAAGCATCATGGTTATACAATCGTTTATGATCACATCACCCTCAGGTATTCCCAATACCTGTACATCCTGCATATTGGAAGACTCGGAATAAACCTGAAATATTAGATCAAATTTATGTTGTCTACTTCATGGTTTTATCAGTAAGTTTCTCATTCGATCATTGGGAGTCGATATCGATCATGTACTTTCCAAAAGCATATATGATACCTAGGTCTTGATCATATACTTTCCAAAAGTATATATCAAACCTACAAATTCAGTCAAGCTTCCAAAGCGAGACGACCGTGCACGGAATTTGCATCTTCCCAATATCTCATGAGTGAGCTCATGCCTTCCGGTTCAGTAACTGAACCTATATGATCCCTTTGAGAGATCGTATTACTCATATGCCCTTACATGTACACCAACGTACCAGTTTATAGACCTTGATTAGGTCATCAACGTATTGGTCTGCCAAATGTACATACTCAGACATATATTAAAACATCTATCTCCGGTCAGAGGATGTGTGCCTATATCATGACAGCATATGATATAAGACTTTGGTTATCTCGATCTCGTTAAGACAACTGTTTGACCTAACTAATCTAATACCTCCGAATCTCTATTCCTATGCAGAGGACCTGCATTAACAGGTCGGTCAGATATCAGCCTAAATGAGAAAGGATTGCCATCTCCTACTAAGGATGGAGATCATCTCTTAACAATCATTTGACGGTGCTTGATGAGTCCTCAATCCAACTCTTTAGATATTCATCCAAGCACCAACCTCTATGATTCAACTATTGAATCAACAGCTGTATGATTATTAAGATGGCCATGATACATAACCCTAATTGTACTAAGGGACCTATTATGCAAATTATTTATTCTTCATTTCAGATCAGGGAATGATACGTGCAACAACATTTATTGCATAATGGCTCACCGTGAGCTCGCATGTCCAACAAAAGGACTTTGGAAGTGACATGTCGATGATGATAATAATTGTTAAATAATCCTTATAAAATCTAAGAAGATGTTGTGGCATACATATGTGCTCTCGACACTTATCATGAATGACATGGTTCTCTGCATCATGCAGAATGGTAGCTCTATAAGAGATGATGTATTCAATATGTTTGAATACCTACCTGAACCAAAGTCTTTCAGAGTTTAGATGGATGAGTGTCATCACTCTCTATCTATACTCAAGTTAATCATGAAGTTTCGTAATATTCATATTGTATGAATTGAATGAAGCATGTATAAATGTTGAAATACTCTTGCACTGAATCCTTTTTGAGTTCAACATAAGAGATCCTTTGTCTTAAGCAATGGATGTTTATAGATTAAGGGAGCGCAATGGAAGCATGAGTCAGACCCAAGATGAGAAGGATGGTCAAAGAGTTGACCGTACTTCTGTGACTTCCATATGACATCCAAAGAGTTTGATGAATGCCAATACTGCAACAAGTTGTTGTGTTGATGGTATGACCGTCAAGACTATCTAAGCTCCTTAGAGAAGGACTCGGATAGTGCATCAGAATAATCTACATCTACATATAATCATTGAATTTGACTTTCTTATTTGATAAGATTAAAGTCTATTAATTATATCTCATTCTTCTAATAACACTTGTCATTGGTTGCATACGTATTAGAAGACTAGAAATTTGATCTTAAGGTTTAATAATCATCTACATGGGTATTGATGCAATTCTTGCAACAATTTCTATTGGATAAATTGACTTCATATTTTCAGTGGGAGAGTCCTTAGTCTTAGAGAATGTCTCTATGACCCAGATATTAGAATACACTCATAGTTTATTTCTAAATGTTGGAAATAAACATGAATTTTGGAAAACCTATCATAGAGAGTTATGATGGATATATTTCAGATAGTAATCTAACATCTAGTGGACTCTACTAAATTAGAAAATTAATGAATGGTTCATTAACATTTCTAATACTAAAAATTTAATTTTTTAAAAGATCAATAGGAGGATGAAGATCATTTGACAATGATCTGGCATCAAGCCTTGGACATTTGTCTGTTGATTTGATCAATGACTAGTAAGAGATGAAACTTTAAAATGTCTAAAATTTCAAAACTTACATACTTATGAATATTGTATTCAAAGTAAAATATCCAATACACCCTCCCCTGGGAATGGTGTTAGATGCTAAGGTATTCAATATCTCATACATATTGATATATGCGGATCATCAAATCGCAATAAACATTAATGATATGTGATATATATTGATGATTATGTGTGATATGAGATTTGTTCTCTTAACCTTAGAAACCTTTGAAATGTTCAAAGGTTTCATAATTTTGGTCTAGAACCAAAGTTTGAAGGAAGAATTAAATGAATTTGATCTAACCTAGGTATCTTGTACCTATTAGATGAATCTTCGAATATCTTATGGAGATATGAATATCATTACTATCTCACTCTTCCTAATAAACCTAAACTCAATGGAGTTGCAGGGAGATACAATTTATCATGCGTGACATGATTTGATCAATGATTAATCTTAGCATAATTATCTTTTAGTTTCCAAGGTATATATGTAGTAGAGACTGCAATACATATATTTAGTAAGGTTCCATGCTAGAAAGCTAGATTCTAGCACTAGAGAGTGCCACTTCATTAGGAAAATAAAGGATGGTATCGGATACCTACTTTATGACCTTGAGAATCTTATGAGATCTCATCTCTGAGAATGTGATTCTTAGAGATTGAGATACTTGAGAATCAAGATGAAATGGAGTGAAGGAACTCATTAAATCTTGAGAAGATTATGAGGCTCCTGAAATCGAAAATTAAAAATGCAATTAAAGATGAAACACTAATACCTCTTCCAATGAGTTTGAGGATGTATTCCATGTGTCAGTTAAATCTGACAATGACCTGACTTCATGAGGTAAAGCTTAGGAGGATCATGACATGGAAAGATGGATGTTAGAAATAAAAGTCTAAAGTAGACTTCATATACAAATGTTATATAGGGACCCTCGAGGATCCACCTAAATGGGTAAGACCTGTTAACGAGTAAATGGATCTTCAAAAGAAAGAGGAGACCTGATGAGAAGGTAGAGACCTTCAAAGCACGATCTGTATCCACAAGATACACATCGAAGAGTAGACATCGCTTGCGATGAGACTTGCTCTCAATTGACCATGCTTAAACCCATTAGAATATTGCTGACTATAGCTACACAACTTGGCTTTGACATCTTCAAGATAGAAGTCAAGATTGCATTCCTCTATGAATACCTCTCTGAGGATATTCACATGAAGTAGCCCCAGTGCTTAATGGTTGAGGAAAGTAAGGAGTGCAAGCTAAGGAAATCCATTTAAGGACTCAAATAAGCTTCTTGTAGTTGGAACATAAGATTTGATGAAATTATAAATGTTATGATTTCAGATAGAATCTTGATGAACCATGTAAAGCTTAGTGGGAGTGCCATTGTGTTCATTGTGTTAAATGTAGATCATATCCTAATAATTTGGAATGATATAAGGATAATAATAAGTATTTTATAATCTTTTTATTCCATAACTTGAGATATGATCTCAAGGATACCTCTTGGATCTTAATTCTGAAGGTGTTTAGAAGCATAGAGAAGAGGGTATTGGGATCGTCACATTTGTGGCACACCTCGAACATATTCCATTCTTGGAAAACCCCAAGGAAGGCTTCCTTCCCTTAAGATATGGTACTGACCTATCTAAAGGTATATCTCCTCAAAGAGTTGAGGAAGAAAATGCTAGAACTACTTGCCATTGTGCATCGGTTACGAGAAGTCGAGTGTATGGTAGATGTGTACAAAAGCCAGATGTCTGCCATGCAATGGGAGTAGTAAATTGTTACCAATCCTACTATGGAGATAAAACACTTGATTTCAATAATAACAATATCTTAAAAGATGACATGACTTTAGAGATAGTGATATCTAAGTCTTATCTTCAAGAGATTAAGACTTCATAGATAGTGATCTAAAAGATATTAATTGCATATACCTTAGGAGATAGAGATGTCAAGGAATATGGGTATCCTGACAAAGATTATGGAAATACTGGTTATAATAATTATTGAGCTGTAGTGTCAAGGACACTATAACTGATAAGATTGAGTAATTGGCTGCACAGGATGCAACATTCGCATAAGAGATATGTGGGTCCCGTAAAAGGACTTGGCATCATCTTTTGGGAACAGAGTGACTGATCAGTTTACCTAGATATTTTTATAAGGGATATTTACACCCATAACCCTGAGTAATATGGTAATTACCCCCGAAAACCCCCTATAACAACGAATTACGTCTAGGACCCTGAATAATGCTTAACCTTTACATGGCATAACCTTGTGTCAAGTTCCGTCTTGACTGTCCGTTAACTTTAACATGGAAAGTGATATGTTGACCATTTTGCCCTCTGAAACACATCAAATTTATAACATTGCCATTCTTTATATGAAACAAAATCATACCCCTCCCCCACGAAAGCTGGCCCGCTCTCTCGCGTCCGCCCCGCGCCTCCGGCCCCATCTCGCGAGGTCCAGCACCCCCTACCTCCCCCGCCGGCGAGCTCATCCGCGCTCCAGCTCACGAGCTCCAGGCATCCCTACTGTCTCCCCCGTGCCACCAGCTCCTGCTCCTCAAGCGCCACAAACCCCCCCTCTCCCCCCGGTCGCCTCTGCAAACCCCCCGCGCCGCCAGCTCCATCACCTCTGCACTTCGTCGCGTCTACAAGCTCCCCCCTCGCCAGCTCCATCGCCTCTGCAAGTCCCCCTGGACTCGTCGCCTCTGCAAACCCCCCTCCCATCAGCTCCATCGCCTCTGCAAGTCCCCCCCCTGTCGCCTCTACAACCCCCCTCTCCCGTGCTGCGAGTTTGCGAGCTCCGTCGCCTCTGCAACCCCCCTCCCCCGTGCTGCGAGCTTGCGAGCTCCATCCCCCGCCTCTGCAACCCCCCCCCCCCCTCGTCGCCTCAGCAACCCCCCCTTTCCCGCGCTGCGAGCTTGCGATCTTTAACCCCCTCCCTCGCGCCGCGAGCTCCACTCCCCCCTCCCCCGCGCTACGAGCTTGCGAGCTCTAACCCCCCTCCCCCGCGCCGTGAGCTCCACTCCCCCCCCCCGCCATCGCCTCCTGCAACTGCACTGTCATTTGCCCAGTCTGATGAGGTGAGGGCATATTCCGCCTCCCCGTTGCAACCCCGTCGCGGAGAAAGAAACGTGCCCTGCCGCCCCTCCCTACCAGTGCCTCTGCAATCTGCTACCGCCTCGTCAAAAGTCCGACCACGAGCTTAGAATCCCCCTCTTGAGACGAGGTGGTGGGTTTCTTCTTCAGACGAGGGAGTAGCCATGTTGTTAGTCCTGTTGTGAGATTCGGCGATGATGGGTTGGGTTTGGTGGTTGGTCCTGAGAGGCTCTGGAAAGGGGACATGTGCTGGTGGAGCTGTTCCTCGACCCCGGCCACTCCCGCCACTGGAAAGAAGAAATCATTTTTTACCTTTTTTGTTGATTAATCTTAACCATTAGATGGTAGGTTGGTTAGATTAACTCACTTATATAGTTGAGTTAACAAACTAAACTAACGGAAGGTTATGGGTGTAAAACGGCGTGGTTATTCAGAGTTCTGAGGATAATTCATGTTTATAGAGGGTTTCTGGGGTAATTACCATATTACTCAGGGTTATGGGTGTAAATATCCCTTTTTATAAATAGCCTATGATTGTCACATGAGTGTGACTTTAAGATTAGCCCATTAATGGTTCTTTAAGCTAGTGGGAGATTGTTGGACATGTGAGCCCAGGACGAGCCAATATGCAATAAATGTTATTGTAAATATCATTCCCTGATCTGAAATAAAGAATAACTAATTTGCATAGGTCCCTAAGTATAATTATAGTTATGCACCATGGCTATCTTAATGATCATACAACTGTTGATTCAATTATTGAATCATAGAGGCTGGTTCTTAGATGAATGTCTAAAGAGTTAGATTGAGGACTCATAAAGCACTATCAAATAATTATTAAGAGATGATCTCCAGCCTGAGAAGGAGATGGCAATCCTTTCTATAAAAGTTGATATCTAACCGACCTCTTGATGCAGGTCCTCTACATAGGAATAGATATTCAGAGGTGTTAGATAAGTTAGGTCAAAGAGTCGACTTAACGAGATCGAGATGACCAAAGTCTTATGTCGTATGCTGACATGATATAAGCACACATCCTCCGATCAGAGACAGATGTGCTACTATATGTCTAAGTATGTATATTTGGTAGACCAATAGGTTGATGACCTAATCAAGGTCTATACGCTGGTGCGTTGGTGTGCATGCAAGGGCATATGAGCAATACCATCTCTCAAAGGGATCATACAGGTTCATTACTGAATCGGAAGACTTGAGCTAGCTCATGAGATATTGGGAAGAACCAAATTCCGTGCACGGTCATCTCGCTTTGGAAGCTTGACTGAATTTGTAGATTTGATATATACTTTTGGAAAGTATATGATCAAGACATAGGTATGATATATGTTTTTGGAAAGTATATGATCGATACCAACTCCAAATGATCAAATGGGAAACTTAATGATAAAACCCTAAAGTAGACAGTGTAAAATATATCTTATACTTCGGGTCCATTCTGGGTCTTCCAGTATGCAGGATGTACATGTATTAGGAATACCTGAGGGTGATGTGATCATTAACGATTGTATAACAATGACGCTTCCATTCATAGGGAGTAATGAAACTGGTCGGGATTTTAGTGACTCCAATCAGTAGAGAAATGATATGATCTTAGTCCAATTGTTGGACACTGATCTGAATATGATTCAGATGCAATGAGAAGATTAGATTTGTGGTCTTGATTTAATCAAGCATCTATGGGAGGCCCGAGATCTAGATATGAGATGAGATCTTAATATCCAAGTCACTATACGTGGAACAACGCAATCGCCATGTACTTATCTCCAAGTATCCATGGAGAAAGCGCATTATCCTTGAAAGAGTTCAGGATAATTTCATTGTTGATATATGAATCCGAGCACTAAAAAACTGATAACTGGATGTGATTTAATTATCAAAGATGTAAATAGTGTGAATGTGATTCATTTTATTTGGGAACACAAGAATAGAGATCCAAGATGATTAAAAGTGATTTAATTATCATGGATATGAATAATATGGATAGCACTCTCCATATCATATATATTATAAATGTGATTTATAATATATAAGAGAGAGCTAATTGTAATTTATATTTGTTAATTAATTGTTGATGTGAATAGGATTCACATTGGACAATTAATTGAAAATGTAATTTACATTTTATTTTGGATTATGAATGTGATTTACAATTTTCTAATAATAATATTGCAATATTCTCAAGATAATTGCCAATTATTTTTGTAGAATAATTTACAATAAGTGTTGTTGTAAATATTGGAGATTTCCATGGAATAATGTAATCTATTGAGATTACATAAGATTCCCACCAACTCCTATTAGGAAAGGGTGATGCAATCTCCATTCAATAATCTCCAGGCTTGATTGGTTTAATTTGCGATTAATTTATATTAATTTATCAATTCATGTTTAATCTAAATTAAATTAATTGTTGTTGTGTTTTTACAGCAAAGTCTTGGCCATAAAAGAAACACAAATCAATGTGAGCCATTGGATTTGTGTTGTCCATGGATTGAGATCCATGGATCCCAAAATATTATAAAAGGAGAGGAACCCCCTTTGCTCTTCTATACACACAACACAAGTTTATAACAACTCTCTCTCTCTCTCACACACACACACATTCTCTACATACCCTCTCTCCTTCTTTCATTTTGGCCATCCACCATGGAGCCCTAGAGAGAGCCGCTCTCGCTGCAGCGTCGCCGTTATGCTGCCAGACTGTTTGCTTATGGATCTCCATTTACTTCGATGTGCATCACTTGGGAAGAAGACATCAGATCTCATGTGATGAGATCAGGAGATTCGCCGCTTGGATCATCAACATGGATTGCGAGAAGCGCGCGCTTCATTAATGCGCTCGCAAGCGTCTCCTCCGTCGGATCGGACTTGAGACAGGGGGTCTGTTTGTTTAGAGACTCGATCACAACCACGTTTCAAGAGGTAACCCTAATACTTGTTTGTGGTTTAGATGAAATGATCCGAGAAGTGTTCTTGGATCATGTGGTTTCATGGCATGAAAAATTTTTAATTTCCACTGCCTCGAGCAACTAGTGTGACTGGTCGCTTCCGATCGCATATGATACGATCTTTACGATTCCGTGATGCGCTTAAGTATCTAACCATATCCTTCACTATCACTCTCGTTCTTGCACAAAATGTAGAATCAGATCTCATTCCACCATCCTTCATCAAAGATCACCGCCCCTGTCGTTCCACCCTCTTTTTGAGTAATCCTAGGGTCAAGGCTCTTCATCTTCGAGCCTCGAACCCTTTTAATGCAAGCCAGAGCATGAAAACACCCCATTTGAGGGGTATTCGAGTCGAAGTATGCAGTTGTAAGTGTTCGAGCATCTACGAACCACCATGTCTCGTACAATAAGGCATGGACTCTTTTGAACCCTTCACTAGATGCGAGAGCCCTCTAGCTATCTTTCGAGACCTCCTCGAGTTTGAGAGGTGGTCAGAGGATGGAGATAATCTGGATCGAAGGAGCCAAAGATCGTCGTTCTTCCTTGTTCTGCATGAAGAGCAGAAGCTGTATGTTGAAGGCCTCACCCCAATTTTTATTGCAACTATCCGACTGGGAGCTCCATTGGCTATCAGATCCATATGAGGATCTAATCTCAACCGATCATAACGAAGGGGTACACACGCATCTGGTTGCTCATCGCTTAAGTGGAGCCATGTGGAGCACCGTTGTCTATTAGATCGCGTGCCTTTTTGGGTATATTGTATATTCAATCCTTCATTTTAGTATTCAAGTTTTAATATTAAACATTCCTTTATTGTGTAATATTTTCTGGATATTTACACTAGGACACCTGCCTCTTATTTTATATGCATTTTAGTCGACTGCCAAGTTAGCTCACGTGGCTCTCTCATGAGGCACTTCATTGTTGATATATGAATCCGAGCACTAAAAAATTGATAAATGAATGTGATTTAATTATCAAAGATGTAAAAAGTATGAATGTGATTCATTTTATTTGGGAACACGAGAATAGAGATCCAAGATGATTAAATGTGATTTAATTATCATAGATATGAATAATATGGATAGCACTATCCATATCATATATATTATAAATGTGATTTATAATAAATAAGAGAGAGCTAATTGTAATTTATATTTGTTAATTAATTGTTGATGTGAATAGGATTCACATTGGACAATTAATTGAAAATGTAATTTACATTTTATTTTGGGTTATGAATGTGATTTACAATTTTCTAATAATAATATTGCAATACTCTCAAGATAATTACCAATTATTTTTGTAGAATCATTTACAACAAGTGTTGTTGTAAATATTTGGAGATTTCCATGGAATAATGTAATCTATTGAGATTACATAAGATTCCCACCAACTCCTATTAGGAAAGGGTGATGCAATCTCCATTCAAAATCTCCATGCTTGATTGGTTTAATTTGAGATTAATTTATATTAATTTATCAATTCATATTTAATCTAAATTAAATTAATTGTTATTGTGCTTTTACAACAAAATCTTAGCCATTAAAAGAAATACAAATCAATGTGAGCCATTGGATTTGTGTTGTCCATAGATTGAGATCCATGATCCCAAAATATTATAAAAGGAGAGGCACACCCTTTGCTCTTCTATACACACAACACAAGTTTATAACAAACTCTCTCTCACACACACACACACATTCTCTACATACCCTCTCTCCTTCTTTCATTTTGGCCATCCACCATGGAGCCCTAGAGAGAGTCGCTCTCGCTGCAGCGTCGCCATTATGCTGCCAGACTGTTTGCTTATGGATCTCCATCTACTTCGATGTGCCTCGCTTGTGAAGAAGACATCAGATATCATGTGATGATATCAGGAGATTCGCCGCTTGGATCATCAACATGGATTGCGAGAAGCGCGCATTTCATCAATGCGCTCGCAAGCGTCTCCTCCGTAGATCGGACTTGAGATAGGAGGTCTCTTTGTTTACAGACTCGATCACAACCACGCTTCAAGAGGTAACCCTAATACTTGTTTGTGGTTTAGATGAAATGATCCCAGAAGTGTTCTTGGATCATGTGGTTTCATGGCATGAAAATTTTTTAATTTCCACTGCCTCGAGCAACTAGTGTGATTGGTCGCTCCCGATCGCATATGATCGATATTTACGATTCCTTGATGCGCTTAAGGATCTAACCATATCCTTCACTATCACCCTCGTTCTTGCATAAAATGTAGAATCAGATCTCATTCCACCATCCTTCATCAAAGATCACCGCCCCTGCCATTCCACCCTCTTTTTGAGTAATCCTAGGTCAAGGCTCTTCATCTTCGAGCCTTGGACCTTTTAATGCAAGCCAGAGCACGAAAACACCCCATTTGAGGGGTATTCGAGTGGAAGTATGCAGTTGCAAGTGTTTGAGCATCTACGAACCACCATGTCTCGTACAATAAGGCATGGACTCTTTTGAACCATTCACATTATGCGAGAGCCCTCTAGCTATCTTTCGAGACCTCCTCGAGTTTGAGAGGTGGTCGGAGGATGGAGATAATATGGACCGAAGGAGCCAAAGATCGTCGTTCTTCCTTGTTCTTCTTGAAGAGCAGAAGTTGTAGTTTAAGGCCTCACCCCAATTTTTATTGCAGCTATCCGACTGGGAGCTCCATTAGCTATTAGATCCATATGAGGATCTAATCTCAACCGATCATAACGAAGGGGTACACACGCATCTGGGTTGCTCATAGCTTAAGTGGAGCCATGTGGAGCACCATTGTCTATTATATTGTGTGCCTTTTTTGGGTATATTGTATATTCAATCCTTCATTTTTGTATTCAAGTTTTAATATTTAAACATTCCTCTATTGTGTAATATTTTCTGGATATTTACACTAGGACACCTGCCTCTTATTTTATATGCATTTTAATCGACTGCCAAGTTAGCTCATGTGGCTCTCTCATGAGGCACTTCATTGTTGATATATGAATCCGAACACTAAAAAACTGATAACTGAATGTGATTTAATTATCAAAGATGTAAATAGTGTGAATGTGATTCATTTTATTTGGGAACACGAGAATAGAGATCCAAGATGATTAAATGGGATTTAATTATGATGGATATGAATAATATGGATAGCATTATCCATATCATATATATTATAAATGTGATTTATAATATATAAGAGAGAGCTAATTGTAATTTATATTTGTTAATTATTTGTTGATGTGAATAGGATTCACATTGGACAATTAATGGAAAATGTAATTTACATTTTTTTGGGTTATGAATGTGATTTACAATTTTCTAATAACAATATTGCAATATTCTCAAGATAATTACCAATTATTTTTGTAGAATAATTACAACAAGTGTTGTTGTAAATGTTGGAGATTTCCATGGAATAATGCAATCTATTGAGATTACATAAGATTCCCACCAACTCCTATTAGGAAATGGTGATGCAATCTCCATTCAATAATCTCCATGCTTGATTGGTTTAATTTGAGATTAATTTATATTAATTTATCAATTCATATTTAATCTAAATTAAATTAATTGTTGTTGTGTTTTTACAACAAAATCTTGGCCATTAAAAGAAAACACAAATCAATGTGAGCCATTGATTTGTGTTGTCCATGGATTGAGATCCATGGATCCCAAAATATTATAAAAAGAGAGGCACACCCTTTGCTCTTCTATACACACAACACAAGTTTATAACAACTCTCTCTCACACACACACACATTCTCTACATACCCTCTCTTCTTCTTTCATTTTGTCCATCCACCTTGGAGCCCTAGAGAGAGTCGCTCTCGCTGCAGCGTCGCCGTTATGCTGCCAGACTGTTTGCTTATGGATCTCCATCTACTTCGATGTGCCTCGCTTGTGAAGAAGACATCAGATCTCATGTGATGAGATAAGGAGATTCGCCGCTTGGATCATCAACATGGATTGCGAGAAGCGCGCGTTTCATCAATGCGCTCGCAAGCGTCTCCTCCATCGGATCGGACTTGAGACAGGAGGTCTCTTTGTTTAGAGACTCGATCACAACCACGCTTCAAGAGGTAACCCTAATACTTGTTTGTGGTTTAGATGAAATGATCCGAGAAGTGTTCTGGGATCATGTGGTTTCATGGCATGAAAAATTTTTAATTTCCATTACCTCGAGCAACTAGTGTGACTGGTCGCTCCCGATCACATATGATACGATCTTTATGATTCCGTGATGCGCTTAAGGATCTAACCATATCTTTCACTATCACCCTCGTTCTTGCACAAAATGTAGAATCAGATCTCATTCCACCATCCTTCATCAAAGATCACCGCCCCTGCCATTCCACCCTCTTTTTGAGTAATCCTAGGGTCAAGGCTCTTCATCTTCGAGCCTCGAACCTTTTAATGCTAGCCAGAGCACGAAAACACCCCATTTGAGGGGTATTCGAGTCTAAGTATGCAGTTGCAAGTGTTCGAGCATCTACGAACCACCATGTCTCGTACAATAAGGCATGGACTCTTTTGAACCCTTCACCAGATGCGAGATCCCTCTAGTTATCTTTCGAGACCTCCTCGAGTTTGAGAGGTGGTCGGAGAATGGAGATAATCTAGATCGAAGGAGCTAAAGATCGTTGTTCTTCCTTGTTCTTCCTGAAGAGCAGAAGCTGTATGTTGAAGGCCTCACCCCAATTTTTATTGCAGCTATCCGACTGGGAGCTCCATTAGCTATCAGATCCATATGAGGATCTACTCTCAATCGATCATAACGAAGGGGTACACACGCATCTGGGTTGCTCATCGCTTAAGTGGAGCCATGTGGAGCACCATTGTCTATTAGATCGCGTGCCTTTTTTGGGTATATTGTATATTCGATCCTTCATTTTTGTATTCAAGTTTTAATATTTAAACATTCCTCTATTGTGTAATATTTTCTGGATATTTACACTAGGACACCTACCTCTTATTTTATATACATTTTAGTCGACTGCCAAGTTAGCTCATGTGGCTCTCTCGTGAGGCACTTGGGAATTTTGTGTATACCCTCTATATTTCTGGACATGTTATTTAATGTTCATATAATTATTTAAAATTACATTTCAGTCCATGATAGATGATGAGTCGCGGATCTACCATTTTAATGTTGTGTAATTAACGTTTCATTGCAGTCGGGTAAATCCGCGTCGATCCAAAATTAACCGCACGAATCTATGAATCGTCGAATGAATTAACACGCGGTTTTATGTTTGTTTAGCCTGGGAAAGCCCCAGGGTCAACTTAAGGAGGCAAAGGAACAACTCGGGATCAAGGTAGAGGGATTAGGTGCGGTTTTCCAAGTGGGATTTTTTTGGTATTTTTTTATGCAATAAAAATGTCGAATGCCAAATACGAATTGGATTAGGTTAATAAGAAAATAAGCGACTTAGCCAAAATAAATTTGAATGTGAAACTAATCCAAATTGATCAAATTATATTTTTCATGTAAACATAATCCAATGATTAATGCAAAATGTATTTTTTTTGGAATTTTTGGATTTAATATGCACACATGAAAAATACAAACTTTTTGTGGTTTTTATGCAATTTTTCGTATAAATGAAATGCAAAAATTATGAAAAATTTAATGGAATATAAACATGATGAAATGAAGCAATGCTAATTTTTTTGGAATTTTCTGACACTGTATATTTTTATAATTTTTTATTGAAAATAGAGTGACTGTGGGTATTAAATTTCTAATAAATCTACGAAATCAAATTATCCAAAGACCTATTTATCTCAAATAGATATTTTAATAAGGAATCCAGGAGCTTTGGAATTTCTCAAAAATCTTATTTGTGGAATTAATTAAAAATCAATTACATAAATTACTCTATAATTTATTTTATGCACAAGGCAACTCCTAATTGGACGAAATTTGGACTGTAATTAAAGCACAATTAGATGCATCATCTACAATTTTTCACAATTTTTGGATAAAAAAATAGGCCTGTGCGAATTTCAGAGCGTAAATAGGTAAAATATCACTGATTTTCAATCTCTAAATTTTTATAAATAATAGGATGCTCGCCAAAAATGCAAATAAATAGTCACAATATAAAGAATTAGTTGCTCTACAAAATGCTATTTTTCTGATAAAAAAGGATGCAAAAATACTGTCCAAATTAATACTCAAAACCAGGGGTCTCTTTGCAATACATAAATTAATATGCAACACAATAAAGTACGCCTAAGGAGAAATTATAAAAACTTGTTGGGGGGACTATGAAATATTCACAAATATAATAGAAAGGAAATGGACCTTTTCTCCAAAGCTAGGGTTTGAGCCACAACGGCACACGGGTGTGGACGAGAAAGGCGGCGGACGACACTGTGCCAAGGGCGGGGCGACGGCGTTGGGTGGTCGACGTAGACTGGGGGTGGTGGAGGCGCGATTTGAGGTCGGGGATATGCCTGGGGCGGACGGCACCGCGCGACGGGGGGGGGGGGGCGGCGCTGGCGATGGGAGGCTGAGCGTGGCGGGGCCGCAGAGATCGTCGGCAGCCTGGGGGCGTACGTGCGGAGGACCAGCCGCGACAGCGTCGATCGTGCACGGTTGGGCGGCCTGGAGCGCACGCCGAGGGTGCGCGGGCGCTAGCGGTAGGTGGCAGTGGGGTGGAGGCATGTGGTCTGCAACGGGCGGAGGGCGAGCACCTCGCTGGCGGACGAACTCCACACTGTGCGCACGGAGCAGGGCGCGCAGACGGGCTGGAGGGCACAATACCGGCGGGGGGTGCTTCACCGGCGGCGAGCAGCGGGAGGATGCGAGGCGAGGCCTCGAGGACGGACGGTGGAGGTGGGCACGGGGCACGGCCGTGGGGCTCGCGCACAGCACGTCGGCCGCCGCGCGAGGGGCTGGACGAGCTGGGCGCGCTCGCGGGCGGATGGCGGGAGGTGGTCCTACTCACAGGGGGCGGCGGCCAAAGGGGGAGGTGGCGGCGGTGGGTGCTGCTGCTTCCTCCTGTTTCCTATGTTTTTTTGTATTTTCTTTTGCATTTTTCTTTTGTATTTTCTTTGTAAATAGTAGAATAATGTAGAAGTAAAATAAAGATGTGATAATGAAATGGTGTTGATGATAGTTGTGATTATATGGTGATTAAATGTTGTGAATGTTTGGGTGATGAACAAGATAAACAAAGTTAGATAAAAAAATGAAATGACAAGGGAAAGGTGATTACTTACCTGTGTGGTTCGCCAAAAGTGGAGTCACGGTGTGCGGCTTCGGTTGTCGCTTCAAGGAGACGGCGTGTGCTTCAAAGCTCGACGAGCGTTGTGAAACTCGTGACGGTGGTGAGGACCACCAGATCTCGCCTTCGGCTTGTTGTCGCTCGACGTCGAAGAAGGAGCTGTCACCTCACGGCTTTGACGGAGCTAGAACCCATCTCACTCATATAACGGCGGACGATGAACAACGTATGAGAGGATGAGAATATAAAGAGGAGGAAAGGGAAGTTGGAGAAGGGGTGGAGGGAATGGAGTGGTGGAGAAGGTGGAGGCTTGGAGTAGAAGTCAAGTAAAGGAGAAGAGGTAAAAGGGGATTAAAACAAATAATTAATAAAATAATATAATAGGCTACTAAAAATAATTAAATAATAATAAAATAATAATAATAAATCTGAAAATAATAAAATAAATTCAAAAATAATAAAAAAATGGGGTGACATGTGGCGGCTCCAGGAGTGCCACATGTCACTCTTAGAAAATTCAAAAATTAAATGTAAAGAAAAATAAAAAAGAAATAACAAAAGGGATTAAATCAAAAAGTAGTCAACATGAAAGTTGCTCATCTCAACGAGATCTACAACTTTCGTGAAGCACCGAAAATCAAATGAAAGCATATGTACAAAAATGTATTCTTGCGTGATACCTTATATGAAGGATATGGTTAGATCCTCAAGCGCATCACGGAAGCGTGAGTGTCATATCGAATACGACGAGAAGCGACCAGTCGCACTAGTTGCTCGATGCAGCGGAATTTAAAAATTTTCATACGACGAAACCACATGATCCAAGAACACTTCTCGGATCATTTCGTCTAAACCACAAACAAGTAATAGGATTACCTCTTGAAGTGTGGTTGCGATCGAGTCTCTAAACGAAGAGACCTCTTGTCTCAAGTCCGATCCGACGGAGGAGATGCTTGCGAGCGCGAAGATGAACCGCGTTTCTCGCAATCCATGTTGATGATCCAAACGACGGATCTCCTAATCTCGACACACGAGATCCGACGTCTTCTTCACGAGCGAGACGCACCGAAGTAGACGGAGATCCACGAGCAGACGATCGGGCAGCATAACGACGACGCTGCGTCGATGGAGACTTCTCTCTAGGTCATCCATGGTGGACGGCCATGAGAGGAAGAGAGATGGCGTGTAGAGAGAAATAAAGAGAGAGAGAGATACGCTATAATAGCATTGTGTGTAAAGAAGAGCAATGGGGTGCCTCTCCTTTTATAGGGTTTTGGGATCCATGGATCTCAATCCATGGGACATATAAAATTAATGGATGAGATTGATTTATGTCAATCCAATGGTCAAGATTGTTGTTGGTGAAACCAACAAATTTAGATTAAAATATATTTGACAAAATCAAATATAAATCAATCCAAAAATCACATCAATAAATAAGGAGAGAATATACATGGAGATTACATCTCCTTGTATATTAAGGGGGGACGGCCACCCATTCCATATAGGAATTGGGTGCCGCCCACCTCTTTCCTATAGGAGGAAATCTCATGGATTTCCATGAGATTGCATGCCTCCTTGATTTTCTCTCTTATTTATTTCCAACAACTTTTGTTGGTTATTTTATTCACCAAAAATAATTCTCAATTAAATTTGGGAATATTGCAATCTTGACATTGGAAAATTGTGAATCATATTCACAACCCAAAACAACATATAATTTACATTGTCAATTAATTACACAATGTGTATCCAATACACATAATAATTAATCAAAAAATATAAATTACAATTAGCTCTCTTGAATACATTATAAATCACATTTATAATATATTATGAATAATTGGCTATTGCTATCCACATTATTCTTATCCATGATAATTAAATCATCTTGGATCTCTTTTTCTCATGTGTTCAAATAATATGAATCACATTCACATTATTCACATCTTTGATAATTAAATCATATTTAATTATCTTATATAACTCTCTTTATAATATGAATCAAATTCATATTGATCATGATAATTAAATCACATTTAATTATCCATTTTCTATATGCTTGGATACATATATCAACAATAGAATTATCCATGAACTCCTTCAAGGATAATGCGCTTTCTCCGCGAATACTTGGAGATAAGGACAGGGCGATTGTATTGTTCCACGTATAGTGACTTGGATATTGAGATCACATCTCAAATCCAGATCTCGGGCCTCCCATAGATGCTTGATTAAATCAAGACCGTAAATCTAATCTTCTCATTGGATCTGAATCATATTCAGATCAATGTCCAATATTTGGACTAAGATTAGGTTACTTCTCTACTGAGAGGAGTCACTAAAATCCAGACCTATATTATCACTCCCTAGGAATGGAAGCGTCATGGTTATACAATCGTTTATGATCACATCACCCTCAGGTATTCCCAATACCTGTACATCCTTCATACTAGAAGACTCAGATTAAACCCGAAGTATTGGATCAACTTTATACTGTCTACTTCATGGTTTTATCAGTAAGTTTCTCATTCGATCATTGGGAGTTGGTATTGATCTTATACTTTCCAAAAGCATATATCATACCTAGGTCTTGATCATATACTTTCCAAAAGTATATATCAAACCTACAAATTCAATCAAGCTTCCAAAGCGAGACGACTGTGCGCACGGAATTTGATTCTTCCCAATATCTCATGAGTGAGCTCGTGTCTTCCGGTCCAGTAGTGAACCTGTATGATCCCTTTGAGAGATCGTATTACTCATATGCCCTTATCTGCACCAGCGCCGATGTATAGACCTTGATTAGGTCATCAACATATTGGTCTGCCAAATGTACATACTCAGACATATAGTAACACATCTGTCTCTGGTCAGAGGATGCGTGCCTATATCATGACAGCATACGACATAAGACTTTGGTTATCTCGATCTCGTTAAGTCAACTCTTTCACCTAACTAGTCTGACACCTCCGAATCTCTATTCCTATGCAGAGGACCTGCATCAAGAGGTCGGTCAGATATCAGCCTTTAGAGAAAGGATTTCCATCTCCTTCTCAGGCTGGAGATCATCTCTTAACAGTCATTTGATGGTGCTTGATGAGTCCTCAATCTAACTCTTTAGATATTCATCCAAGCATCGGCCTTTGTGATTCAATAACTGAATCAACAGCTGTATGATCATTAAGATGGCCATGGTACATAACCCTAATTGTACTAAGGGATCTATTATGCAAATTATGTACTCTTTATTTCAGATTAAGGAGTGAATTGCAATAACATTTATTGCATAGTGGCTCGTCGTGGGCTCGCATGTCCAACAATCTCCCACTAGCCCAAAGAGCCATTAATGGGTTAATCATTTATACCCACCCTCATGTGACAATCGTAGGCTATTTAGAAAAAAGCTAGGTAAGCTGATCAGTCACTCCGTTCCCAAGAGACTACGCCAAGTCCTTTTACGGCACTTGCATATCTCCTAGTAACAGTGCTCGCATCCAATGCGAATGTTGCATCTTATGCAACCGATACTCAATTTTTATCGGTTATAGTGTCCTTGACACTACATCTTATTAATTATCATGACCAGTATTCCCATAATTCTTATTAGAATACCTTCATTCCTGGAGATCTCTATCTCCTAAGGTATCTACAGTTAAGACCCTTATAGATCACTATCTACAAGATCTTAAACTTTTGAAGATAAGACTTTGAGTTCACTATCTCTGAGTTTCATCATCTTTGAAGACATTATTATTACTGCAATCAAGTGTTTTATCTCCATAGTAGGATTAGTAACAGTTTACCACTCCCACTGCATGGCAGACATCTGGTTCTTGTACACATCTGGCATACGTTCAGCTTCTCATAACTGATGCATAAGTGCAAGCAGTTCTAGCATTCACTTCCTCAACTCTTTGAGGTGATATCCCTCTAGACAGGTCACTACCACATCTTAAGGGAAGGAAGCTTTTCTTAGAATTTTCCAGAAAATGGAATAAGTCCAAGGTGTACTAATAATGCGACAGTCCCAATACCCTCTTCTCTTTGCTTTTGAACGACTTCGGAACTAAGATTTAAGAGGTATCCTTGAGATCATATCTCGAGGTATGGGATAACCAGATTATAAAACACTTATTATTATCATCATTAGATCATTCCAAATGATTAGGATAATATCCACATTTAACATGATGAACACAATGGCACTCCCACTAAGCTTCACCATGGTTCATCAAGATTCTATCTGAAATCATAACATTTATAATTTCATCAAATCTTATGTTCCAACTACATGAAGCTTATTTGAGTCCAAGGATGGAGTTCTTTGGCTTGCACACCTTGCTTTCCTCAACCATAAAGCTCTGGGGCTACTTCATATGAATATCCTCAGAGAGGAATTCATAGAGGAATGCAATCTTGACTCACATCATGAAGATGTCATAATCAAGTTGTGTAGCTATAGTTAGCAATATTCTGATGAGTTAAAGCAAGGTCACTGGAGAGCAAGTCTCATCGTAAGCGATGTCTTCTCTTCGGTGTGTAGCTCATGGCTACGAACCGTGCTTTGAAGGTCTCTACCTTCTCATCGGGTTCCCTCTTTCTCTTGAAGATCCATTTACACCTTAATGGGTCTTACCCATATAGGTGGATCCTCAAGGGTCCATATACAACACTTGTATATGAAGTCTACATTAGACTTTTATTGCTAACATCCATCTTTCCATGTCATGATCCTCAGGAGCTTCATCATATGAAGTCCGATCATAGTCAGATTTAACTGACACATGGAATCCATCCTCAAACTTATTTGAAGAGGTATTAATGTTTCATCTTTTGTCTATTTAGTTTCTGATTTCAGGAGTCTCATTATCATCTCAAGATTAAATGAGATCCTTTACTTCTTTTTTATCTTGATTCATAAGAGAGTCATCATATAAGAATCATATTCCCAAAGATGAGATCTTTTAAAAATATCAAAGTCATAAAGTAGGTATCCAATACCATCCTTTATTTTCCTAATGAAGTGGCATTCTCTAGTGCCAGATTCCAACTTAATCACATGGAACCTTATTAAGGATATATAATGTAGTCTCTACCACATATATATACCTGGAAACTAAGAGATAATTATGCTAAGATTAAGCATTGATCAAATCATGTCACACATGATCAATTGTATCTCCCTACAACTCTATTGAGTCAAGGTTCATCAGGAGGATTGAGATAGGAATGATATTCATATCTCTATAAGGTATTTCTTGAATTCATCTAATAGGTACAAGCTACCTTGGTTAGATCAAATTCATTTCATCTTCCTTCAAACTTTGGTTCTAAACCAAAATTGTGAAATCTTTGAACATTTCAAAGGTTTCTTAGGTGAAGAGAAGAAATCTCATATCATACATAATCATCAATAGATATCACATATCCATAATGTTTACTATGATATAGATTCACATACATCAATATGTATGAGATCCTGAATACCTTGACATTTTACACCATTCCCAAGGGAGGGTGTATTGAACATTTCTACTTTTGAATACAGTATTCACAAGTATGTAAGATTTGAACCTTTAGATAATCTAAAGTTTCATCTCTTATCAGTCTATTGATCACATCAAAAGACATATGTCCAAAACATGATGCTAGATCATTATCAAATGATCTTCATCCTCCCATTGATCTTTAATGGTTTATTTTCAGCATTAGAAATCTTAATGAACCATTCATTAATTTTCTAATTTAGTAGAGTCCACAAGATTTTAGATTACTATCTGAAATATCTCCATCATAACTCTTTATGATAGATTTATTACATAATTCATGTTTATTTCCAACATTTGGAAATAAATAATGAATGTATTCTAATATCTAGGTCATAGAGACATTCTCTAAGATTAAGGACTCCCACTGAAAATATGAAGTATATTCATCAGGTGGAAATTGTTGCAACAATTGCATCAATTCCAACTTAGATGACCATTAAATGTTAAGATCAAATTTCTAATATTCTAATACATATGCAACCAATTGCAAGTGTCATTAGAAGATTGAGATACAATTATTAGACATTATATTATCAAATAAGTAAGTCAATTTCAATGATTATAAGTAGATTATTATGATGTACTATCCGATCCCTTCTCTAAGGATTCTAGATATATATGATAGTCATACTATCAACACATCAATTTATTGCATTATTGGCATTCATCCAACTCTTTGGATGTTACATGGAAGTCACAGAAGTACATTCAACTCTTTTGACTATACTTCTTACTTCGGTCTAACCCATGCTTCCACTGTGCTCCCTTTATCTATAAGCAACCATTGCTCAAGACAGAGGATCTCTTATGTTAAAATCAAAAAATTTCAATATAAGAAAATTTCAACATTTATACATGCTTCATTCAATTCATACAATATGAATATTATGAAGCTTCAGGAATGACTAGAGTAAAGATAGTAGAATGATGACACTCATCGTATCTACATCCATTTAAACTCTTAAAACTTAGGTTCAGGTAGATACTCAAACAATTTGAATACATCATCTCCTATAGAGCCACCATTCTGCATAATGTAGAGAACCATGTCATTCATGATTATATGTTGAGAGCACATATATATGCCAGAACATCTTCTTAGATTTTATAAGGATTATATGATAATTACGATCATTATCGGCATGTTACTTCAAAAGTACATTCGATGAGATCAAGACTTACAGAGACATACAAACCCTAGGGTTTTAGTCCTATTGTCTATTTAATTATCATTCCTCATTGTTATGAGGAAACTTGCACATCGCAACCACATACATTATGTGTTCAATTGCAAGTACAATATCTGGATCATAGGTCCAATCCATGATATTCTACTGGTTATTATTGAGTATAACATTGAAAGGGATTAAAGAAGGATTATCTGAAACAAGAAATTTGCATAAATATGTAATTTACTTTGATTTAGGAATTTTTATATCAAAGTTGTCTTGCCATGTCAACAATGAAAGTTCATTCCCTTAATCACTTTCAATGTAAGAGATCTACTTACCATTATATCTCAAGCAAGATCTGGGATCTCCTTCCTTATCTTTGTTGCATCCCAATAATATGAGAACTTACAACTCGGATAAAAAGAAGCGGGAACTCATTCCGCCTTGCAAGTCCAACTTGCATCTCCCAATTCGGTCTTTAACATCCGGGTCCACCACCCCTAAGGCAATGTTGACCCGTCATTAATTGAACCAACCGTCAACAGGAATACAACTCGCTGTGCACAATCCAATATCGTCCCAATAATATGAGGACTCGATATTGGGGTCACTACGCATACGTCCTTACTCTTTCGAGAAGCGACGAGCCCGATCCAAATGGATCATATGCAGGAGTTGTCACTTCGGACAGGCGTCTCCTACACATAATATCTGGCGACGAAACTCCTCGCCTTGACGGGAGACCATGGATGTCACTTATGTGATCCTCCATATCATATTCAAATTCTAATTAATTATCATGAATCATATTCACATAATTAATTCTTCCAAGAGAAATAATAACTCTATTCATAATAGATGGTTTAATTGGATATAATTAATTCAATCATATTAAATTAATTATCAATCCAATTCAATCAATCAAACTTGATTGCTATACTTGAATATATATATATGGTATTATCTCAAAGTACGTTTTAATTCGTATTTTAATAATTAAAAATACATCTTAATCTCTTCGGCATTATCCCGACCCTACCCGCTGTCATGGCCAAAACCGGCGAGAGTGGGACGGACCACATACGTTGCAACCCGCTACCCCAGCGTCTCCGACTAGACACCATATCCACCTCGGGAAAGGATAATGCCAAATAGATCAATTTGTACTTGAGATGATCATCGGTTCTTCAACCGAAATTATACCATATAGTAATCAAAACAATTTTAATTATAAGGAAATTTGCTAGACAAATTCCCAATCCTATTCAAGCAAGGAGTTTGAAGATTGTGATTCCAATTATGATTTAGATCAAATCTAATCAATTAATTAGTTGAGACCAAGTCAATTAAAGAAATAATCATCTTCCAATATTTCTCAAATATTTTCCATAAATATTTCTTGAAATTAACAATTAATTTCATTAATTGACAATCACATGGTTCTAGATTAGGAATGTAATTTCAGCAGTGACCCCTACTTACTAAAATTAGCATATCTCAATCATATTAAATCCAAATTAGATAAAATCAATTTTCATAGATTGATAATTTGATTTAGGACAGAATCCAAGTGATGTTTCATGCATTTCGAGGCAAGTCTAAACAGTAATTAACATTTTAATCACGTTCAGATCTACAGTTCCCGCAACAGTGCATACATGTTCATTAAAACAACCATATCTCGAGCATACGAAATCCGATTTACGCAAACTCAGATCCTATGGTTTCCTTATTTAACGGGGAACAAAATCTAAGTATTAAATTCGTATTTAAACAATTTAAACAGTGCCGAATTTATTTACTAAACAGATCTGCAAAATCAAATGCGATGAAAACTTTCACGACCTTAACGAACCTAAGTCGTCCTCGGTTTGCGAATCATATTCTAAACCGTCAACCTGGCTCTGATACCACTTGAAGTATATGGTTAGATCCTCAAGAGCATCACGGAAGCGTGAGCGTCGTATCGAATATGATGAGAAGCGACCAATCGCACTAGTTGCTTGATGCAGCGGAATTTAAAAATTTTCATATCACGACACCACATGATCCAAGAACACTTCTCGGATCGTGTCGTCTAAACCACAAACAAGTAATAGTATTACCTCTTGAAGCATGGTTGCGATCGAATCTCTAAACGAAGAGACCTCCTGTCTCAAGTTCGATCCGACGGAGGAGACGCTTGCGAGCGCGGAGATGAACCACGTGCTTCTCGCAATCCATGTTGATGATCCAAGCGACGAATCTCCTGATCTCGACACACGAGATCCGACGTCTTCTTCACGAGCGAGACGCACCGAAGTAGACGGAGATCGACGAGCAGACGATCGGGCAGCATAACGACGATGCTGCCGCGATGGAGACTTCTCTCTAGGTCATCCATGGTGGACGGCCATGAGAGGAAGAGAGATGTCGTGTAGAGAGAAAGAAAGAGAGAGAGAGAGATATGCTATAATAGCATTGTGTGTAAAGAAGAGCAATGGGGTGCCTCTCCTTTTATAGGGTTTTGGGATCCATGGATCTCAATCCATGGGACATATAAAATTAATGGTTGAGATTGATTTATGTCAATCCAATGGTCAAGATTGTTATTGGTGAAACCAACAAATTTAGATTAAAATATATTTGACAAAACAAATATAAATCAATCCAAAAATCACATCAATAAATAAGGAGAGAATATACATTGAGATTACATCTCCTTGTATATTAAGGGGGGACGACCACCCATTCCATATAGGAATTGGGTGCCACCCACCTCTTTCCTATAGGGGACAATCTCATGGATTTCCATGAGATTGCATGCCTCCTTGATTTTCTCTCTTATTTATTTCCAACAACTTTTGTTGGTTATTTTATTCACCAAAAATAATTCTCAATTAATTTTGGGAATATTGCAATCTTGACATTGGAAAATTGTGAATCATATTCACAACCCAAAACAACATATAATTTACATTGTCAATTAATTACACAATGTGTATCCAATACACATAATAATTAATCAACAAATATAAATTATAATTAGCTCTCTCGAATACATTATAAATCACATTTATAATATATTATGAATAATTGGATATTGCTATCCACATTATTCTTATCCATGATAATTAAATCATCTTGGATCTCTTTTTATCATGTGTTCAAATAATATGAATCACATTCACATTATTCACATCTTTGATAATTAACTCATATTCAATTACCTTAGATAACTCTCTTTATAATATGAATCAAATTCATATTGATCATGATAATTAAATCACATTTAATTATCCATTTTCTCAATGCTTGGATACATATATCAACAATAGAATTATCCATGAACTCCTTCAAGGATAATGCGCTTTCTCCGTGAATACTTGGAGATAAGGACAGGGCGATTATATTGTTCCACGTATAGTAACTTGGATATTGAGATCACATCTCAAATCTAGATCTCGGGCCTCCCATAGATGCTTGATTAAATCAAGACCGTAAATCTAATCTTCTCATTGGATCTGAATCATATTCAGATCAATGTCCAATATTTGGACTAAGATTAGGTTACTTCTCTACTGAGAGGAGTCACTGAAATCCTGACCCGTTTCATCACTTCCTAGGAATGGAAGCGTCATGGTTATACAATCGTTTATGATCACATCACCCTCAGGTATTCCCAATACTTGTACATCCCGCATACTGGAAGACTCGGATTAAACCCGAAGTATTGGATCAACTTTATACTATCTACTTCATGGTTTTATCAGTAAGTTTCTCATTCGATCATTGGGAGTTGGTATTGATCATATACTTTCCAAAAGCATATATCATACCTAGGTCTTGATCATATACTTTCTAAAGTATATATCAAACCTACAAATTCAGTCAAGCTTCCAAAGCGAGACGACCGTGCGCACGGAATTTGATTCTTCCCAATATCTCATGAGTGAGCTCGTGTCTTCCGGTTCAGTAGTGAACCTGTATGATCCCTTTGAGAGATCGTATTACTCATATGCCCTTATATGCACACCAGCGCGCCGGTGTATAGACCTTGATTAGGTCATCAACCTATTGGTCTGCTAAATGTACATACTCAGACATATAGTAACACATCTGTCTCTGGTCAGAGGATGCGTGCCTATATCATGACAGCATACGACATAGGACTTTGGTTATCTCGATCTCGTTAAGTCAACTCTTTGACCTAACTAGTCTGACACCTCCGATCTTTATTCCTACACAGAGGACCTGCATCAAGAGGTCGGTCAGATATCAGCCTTTAGAGAAAGGATTGCCATCTTCTTCTCAGGCTGGAGATCATCTCTTAACAATCATTTGACGGTGCTCGATGAGTCCTCAATCTAACTCTTTAGATATTCATCCAAGCACCGGCCTCTGTGATTCAATAACTGAATCAACAGCTGTATGATCATTAAGATGGCCATGGTACATAACTCTAATTGTGCTAAGGGACCTATTATGCAAATTATTTACTCTTTATTTCAGATTAAGGAGTGAATTGCAATAACATTTATTGCATAGTGGCTCGTCGTGGGCTCCCATGTCCAACATTATAGGTATAAAATACCACATTTTTCTTTTTACATTTTTTGTCATTTTTCAATAAGAGAAAAATCAAAATAAAAATAGAAAAAATATGAGAAGAATATTTACAATTTAATCTAATTTTTTTGGATTTTAATAATGAAGAAAATAAAAGGATAAAATACCAGGGTAAAACGGTCAATATGTACAATATACAAAAGGGGCCCAAAATCAAAGTTTTGCATACGAGCTCCGATTTTAACGAAATTGGTCTTGTTTCGAAGGTCTTTGAATGTATATTACTTAAAAGTGAGTAGACCTAAATTGGACACTATATGAGAGAGATATGTGCATTTTAAGGTCTCCTAGTTTCAAATTTGGATTGAGGGTTTATTGGTCAATTTTGTAAGTTAGTATTTTTATGATATTTTTCTTTAATTAGTGTTAGTAATATATATACTATAGAGTTGATTTTATTAGATTTAGAGTTAGTATAAAATATATACAAATAGGTGAAATATGGTGAATATACAGGCGAATATTTACGAGTGAATTGGGCTTCTTATTTATGCAATATGAATGCTAAAATGCAGATGTTATCAATGCATGCATGAATGCTAATTATGCAATATAAGTGGAAATATGCAGGTAATCACTCGGGAACAAAGCTCTATTTTCAACTTTTAGAGTGATGAATCACAGATTCATCACTAGATACATGTGTAGTACGTGTATTGGGATACTTCGCATCACTGCCTTTGGATTTTGTATGTGTGTTTAGAAATGCATGGATAGTTAATTTTATTGCAAATTGGTCCCTGTGCTATTGATTAATTTTATTTTATGCATTTACTTTTATTTATTTATTCTATTTATGAAAAATTTATAGGAAAATTAGATTAAGTTCCGAGAACTACACTACATATCATATACTTTGGCAAGGCATTTGAAATTACTTTCCTATTTATTAAAAATAAAAACATGCTATTTTCTCCTCTTTAACCATTAAAAATCTATACAAATTACAAAATATTTTCAAAAATTCCAAAAGTTACAATAGATCTATTTTGTTATATTTCATCATCTGACTAAAAAACTCTAAAAATTTCAAAAACCCTAAAAATTGCGAGACACAAAAAACCTTATAAAAATTACAAAAATTCTAGAAAAAATCAAAAATTATATTTTCTGTCTCTAATTATTTTATTATACATAGTATATATTAAAATTAATTTATGGTTATTTTGGAACTAATATCTATTTTAAAACCCTAAAAAAGTTTCTAGGTTTAAAAAATCCATTGTTTTGTGAATTTTCAAATTTTAAAATCCAGAAAAATTAGAAACATTTTACAAAAATCATCAAAAATAGAGAAAAAATTTTGAGAATCCAAAACATTTTATGTTATTATTTTGATTTTACTTGACTTATTTTAAAAATAAAAAAGGTATTTTCTTTATATATTATGTATATAGTAAATACATTATATATATCTTTATCATTATATATCTTATTTACTACTTAAAAGGAATTAAAATTTTGTAAAATTAAAAACAAAAAATAAGACATTAATCATATAAATTGAATATCATTAAAAATCCACAAAAATAAAAAAACAAAAAGGCATACAAATGAACAAAAGCTAAAAATCCTAAAATTTTATTAATTAGTAATAATTAATATTATTTTTATTTATCCTCGTTAGGCTTCCCTGGGTTCAACACTCTAATGTACTTATACATATACACAATATTGTAGAGTTATAATAAATTTTAACTCACATACAATTGATTGATTTATTTGAATTGTGGGTTGATTGTTGATTGACACTTGGTCAGTCGCGCATCGATTCCTCGTCTAACTTGTTAGGCAGGAGACCGGCTCAAGCTTTGTCATCACACACACACATAATGATAACTAAAATGTGTAAAACCAACTACAAGAGGAAGGGGCAACATTGTTTCCTCAAAACTCACCTCCTTGGTACCTCCGCCAGTGGAGAAATGTCACGTATGGTGTACCGTTGACGATGAGTGCACACGCACACACAATGATGATCTTGACCTCCTCTACACGGTGGTGGCTTCAGATCATCGACCTGACACACTCCATCATCTCTACGACGAGGTCTCTAGTGATGGGAGGAAGTGGGAGGTGGTTGCTTTAAATGTTAAGGTTTTAGTTGCAATCAAAAGTTATTTTTATATGGTAGAAATACAAATCCGGATCTTGGTTCATATCTAAATAAAATACTACCCGGTCTCATTCAAATGACCATAAATCAAACTCCCAAATTCAAATTTTGATGTCCTTAAACTCGTTGGAAAGGTCTCGACGAGCCATATGTAATGGACTAGTTATTTTCTACATTTAGAAGTTAAGAACACTCCAGATTTAAAAATACACGATTTCACATAAACCGTTCACGGATAAGGATATATCATAGTGATGCAAATAAAGATAATATAGATAACCTTGTTAGAGGTGTCTATCGAGTTTAACGAACCGAGTTGGCCTCAACTCGGACTCGAACTCGATAAGAAACCTAAGGCTCGAACTCGGGCTCGATAAGGGTCGAGCTCTGGATCACCAACTCGAACTCGAACTTGTCGAGTTCAAGTTGACTCACAAGCCTCTTATCGAGCCACGAGCTTCTGAGTTGGCTCACGAGCCTCAAAATGAGCTGACTCACGAGCCCCTTATCGAGTCATGAGTTTCTGAGCTGGCTCACGAACCTCAAAATGAACAAGCTCATGAACCTCTTAATGAGTCATTGTTTCATTTTATACATTAAATTATGCAAATGCCATTTTGTAATTTTGATTTTTTATACTCTTTTCTATAGCTTTATGGGCAAGAAAAATGTTAACCTCTATTTTATATCAAACTCAATGTGGAAGTTTCAGTATATATGTTTTTAATTTTTTTATTAAGATGGAAAATGAGTTATCGAGTCGAGTTTCCGAGTTGAACAATGTCCAAGTCGGACTTGACTCGATAAGCTAACGAGCCATAGAACCCAACTCGAGCTCGGACTCGTTAAGGTTTCGAGTCCAGCTCGCGAGTCCTTAACGAGCCGAGCCCGAGTTGAGCTCATCGAGCTCGAATTTCCTGACAACCCTAAACCTTGTGCAAGCAAAATCTGACATATGTTTGCTATTTTTTTTCAATCAGATAAAGACATAGATATCTATCCATTTACTATTATAATTTTTTGTGTGTATATGCATAATCACCTATGAAAGAAGAAACGACAATTAACTACTAGCATACATAAAGTAACCCTAAATTCATTAAAGATATCAAGAACAAAGGAGGGAGTTTATAATTAATATCCCAACTAGATTTAGTTTTTTTGTTGCGTTGGAATAGAGAGAAGAATAGAATCACCATTCCTCTATTGGTTCTATTCCCGTGTTTATTAGATCATATAAAGGAGGTAATGACAATTACAATTGAAATCAGATTCCGTCATACATGGGAATAACCAATCCTAGGCACCCTTAGGAATTGAGATTCCATTCCTCGCAAATGCTAAGAAATGTATTTTTCTTCAATATTTTTAAATTAATATATTATTGTTACAAATATATGAATACCGACATGGATACGTATTTTTCTTTTTTGGATATTTTTGGGATCCAGACACGGATATCATTTTTTGATATGGATATATGGATACCAATATGGATACAAATACATGAATGCAAAAGGTCCGATAAATTACAAATATATGCATATATGGATATGACATGGATATGTGATATTTCTTTTGCGGATAAGGATATCATTAAAGACACATATATAAATATGGTTACAACTTATTCTAGCGGATACATATACATATATATTAAATATATTCAATATATTAATGAAATATATTAAATATGATTTTTTGCTGATACGTATACAAATATGGATATTATTTTTATTTTTTAACAGATATGGATATGTGCAGAAATATTTTTATTTTTTCTGATATGAATATATGGATACATATGTAATTTTCGATTTTTTTATAAGATATGGATACTAATTATTCTATCATATACATATGGAGAGATGGATATGTGTTTTTTTTGTGGATACTGATATGGACTTGGGTAAGGGTTTTTTATGGATATGGATATGGACATGGAAATGAGTTTTTCTTTTTTTTTTACGGATACATATATGGACACTGATACAAATTTTATTTTTTTAGATATGGATACATGTTATATTTTAGCGGATATATATAAGGACATAAATATATGTTTTTTTGCGGATACTGATACCGATATCATTTTCAATTTTGTTAAATATGTGTATTGATATGACAACAAAATATTCTAACGCATACAGAGATATATCAAATATATCAATTATATGGAAAAAATATCAAAATAATCTCCATTTCAATTTGACCATTGATTTCTTATATGAAATATATCAATTATATGAAAAAATAAGTTGGAAGATATCAAATATGTTTTCTACTTAATGAAATATATCAAAAGGAAGGTAAATTTCTTTATATTCTTTTCTACTTAACGAAATATATCAAAAGGACTAATTTCTTTATATTCTTTTCTAATTCAAATATAAAAAAGAAATGTGTCTCATAATAAATGTTTCAATTCATAATATGAACCAAACAATGGAATGAAAAAACTTATTCTTTCCATCTTATTATTAATTTCATTCTTCTATCCATCCCATTATAATTTCTTTCCAATCAAACTAAGGAAGCCTGTTATTATCTTCTTAGGATCACCAACTTTTTGTGGATTTTTTATGAAGCCTATTAGTATCTTCTTATGACCAACTTTTTGTGGATTTTTTTTAGAATTGTTTTTCTATTCCTTTGCTATATAACCTACTTCTCTCACTTCTGGTGAGTTCTTCTCCCACTTCGAACTTTCTTTTCGCTTCCCTGTGCTATAATCGTCACAGGTCGATGGAGGCGATGGATTCTCTTGTCAACATTGATGCAACCATGAGCGACGTAGAGAATGCTGGGGAGGGGAAGAACGGCAATCAAGACGCTGCAGACGTCTGTAAGGTTGCTGACGGTGGAAGCCCCGATGGAGAGGAGGGGACTCCAAGGGTCAAGAGTTTCGAACCAAGAAGGTTAAGAAGGATTTCCTTCTCTGCTATATTATGGATGGATGAATGGTTATATTCAAATTAATTATGGTCGATCGATTCTTATTTTGTTGGAAGGCAGGTACCAGGTCATGATTTACGAGGTAGCATTGCGGAGGAACACAATCGCAATGCTGAAAACGGGGGCGGGGAAGACAATGATCTCGCTAATGCTAATCAGGCACATCGGGAAGGATATTGCCGCCAGCGGGAAGAAGCAGCTCATTCTATTTCTTGCTCCCACTGTCCATCTCGTTCACCAGGTACTGCTCTGCAGTTAGATAATTATATTTTTACTTTTTTTTGTTTGCTGGAGATTGAGGATGGGAACTCGTCCTACAGCAATATGAGCAGATAACTATACATACAGACTTTGACGCGGGGCTTTACCACGGGTCCAAAGGGGTGGATGAATGGACTGCTGAATGTTGGGCGAAAGAGATTTCCAAACACCAGATTATGGTCATGACTCCGCAGATATTGCTGGACGCGCTCCGAAATGCTTTTTTATCCTTGAAGGTGATACGTTTTATCATATTTGATGAGTGCCATCGGGCCACCGGAAATCATCCATATGCAAGAATAATGAAGGAGTTCTATCACAAGTCAGTGCGTAAACCACATATCTTTGGAATGACTGCATCACCAGTTACAAGAAAAGGCGTGTCTTCGGTTATAGATTGTGAGAATCAAATGGGTGAACTTGAAAGCATCTTAAATTCTAAGATATACACTTTAGCTGACAACACCGAACTTGAAACACTTGTTCCTTCTGCCAAAGAGAGTAAAAGATATTACGAACCTATGATGCCCCTCTATGATGATTTAACAGCACAACTAGAAATTTTATGGGCCCGGTTTGATAATTCCATTGATCACCTGCAACAATCATCCGGCAAGAAGTTCAAGGACAGTGAAAATGAACTAATAGTATCAAGAAAAAGATTGTCCAGTTCCTACATGAAGATTTCCAATTGTATAAAAACTCTTGGCCCGTTTTGTGCTCGAGAGGCTGCTAAAATTTGCTTACAAAATATGCAGGCCCCACATGATATAGTAGGAGGTGGGGATATCAAAGACGGTAATCTACTTTGTCACTCATTCCTGGAAGAAGTTCTGTTTGCTATTGAAAATGTTCTTCCACAAGGTCTTGAGACACTACTCAAAACAGAGCGGGGCTGTTTGGAGGCTGTAGACAAAGGGTACATTTCTCCAAAGCTGTACGAGTTGATCCAAATTTTTAAATCATTTGGGACAACAGAGCAAGTGCTTTGCCTAGTTTTTGTGGAAAGAAAAATTGCAGTTAAGGTTATCCAGAAGCTTGTGAAAAATCTTAGTTTTTTATCTCACCTTGAAGCTTCCTATTTAACTGGAGGGAGTTCCTCTGTTGATGCACTTACCCTGAAAATGCAAAGGGACACCCTGGATTTGTTTCGTTGTGGGAAGGTTAATTTGTTGCTGACCACTGATGTGGCAGAGGAGGGACTTCATATTCCGGATTGTTCTTGTGTCATACACTTTGATTTGCCAAAAACTATTCGAAGTTATGTCCAGTCTCGTGGGCGAGCCCGGAGAGCTGATTCTCAGTATATCATTATGCTAGAAAAGGGAAATACCCAACAAGAGAATCTTTTATCTCATATCACACAGAGTGAGATAGCTATGAAGGAAACTGCTGTAAACAGTGATCCTAACACTTCCGTTTCGATTTTTGGCTGCAAGGAAGATGCTTATGTGTATAACATTGAGTCTACGGGAGCAACAGTGTCTGCAGATTCCAGCATTACTCTTATTAATAAATATTGTGGTAAGCTGCCCAAAGATAAATATTTCAATCCAGGGCCAGAATTTCTGATTTCTGACCTACATGGTGGTTCTTTCAGATGTAGACTTACTTTACCTCCCAGTGCAGTATTTAGAGTATTGGATGGCCCGGTTTGTCAAAATTCTCGCTTAGCAAAGCAGCTTGTATGCCTGGAAGCATGCAAAAAGTTGCATGAAATGGGTGCACTAAATGATTACCTTCTCCCCTTTGGTGATGAACCTGTAAAACCTATTCCGATTGCGAAAGAAGGGGTGACACATACAGGTGCAGGAACCACAAAAAGGAAGGAATTACATGGCAGTGTTTCCATACATTCATTGGCTGGCTCTTGGGCTCACAGAGAAGGAGATGCCATTTTACAAGCATATCACATCAATTTTTCATGCGATAAAGCTGGTCAAAAATATGCGCCCTTTGCTTTATTGTTGGAAGCAAATCTTGATGATGATGTTGGTCACTTGGATTTGGACCTCTTCTTGGTTGACAAGATTGTGAGATCTTCAGTTCGTCCACGTGGTTCCATTATTTTAGACCCTGAAAAGATTGCCAAAGCTAAGGTCTTTCAGCAATTTTTCTTTAATGGACTATTTGGCAAGTTATTAAGTGGATCCAGATCCGCAGGAAAACAGATGGAATTTTTATTTAACTCCAGCATCTGTCAATCGTGGAATAATCGATACATCTACTTGCTTTTACCACTTAGTGGTGATGGATGTGCAGATATGAATATCAACTGGGAAGCTGTTAATGCATGTGTGTCTGTTGTTGGATATCTACAAAGTGTTTATCTACAGAGGGCTGCATTTTATTCAGCCAGTAGTATTTTACCTCATCTTCCGAAGTCTTGTTCAATAACGGGAACAACCTATATACTCGATTCTATTCACCTGGCTAATAAGCTAGTTTCGTTACATGAGCTTGAGTCTATGGTAGTCCTAGCTATACACACTGGAAAGATTTATACTGTTCTCGGTGTAAAGGTCAATACTTGTGCGCACACACCTTTCGAAGACAATTCTAGCAACTTCTCAACCTATATCGATTACTTTGATAAGAAATATGGAATTAGTCTCCATCATCCTTGTCAGCCCTTATTACTATTAAAGCATAGTCATAATCCACATAATCTTCTCTCTTCAAAGGCTAGATATGAGGGTTCATTTCAAAGCTCTAAGGTGGTTAGCAGAAAGCCACAAACTCATGCTCACATGCCTCCAGAACTTTTAGTTCCTGTTGATGTGGCAGTAGATGTTCTAAAATCATTCTACTTGTTTCCTTCTTTGATGCACCGCCTTGAGTCATTGATGTTAGCCACCCAACTTCGGCATGAGATTCCTGTTACCCACTGCAACGTGCCCAGTGTTCTGATTCTTGAGGCCTTGACCACACTGAGATGCTGCGAGGATTTCTCATTGGAGCGTTTGGAACTTTTGGGTGATTCCGTGCTTAAATATGCAGTTAGTAGTGCTTTGTTTCTCAAATTCCCAAATAATCATGAAGGGCAATTATCTGCTTCCAGATCACATGCTGTTTGCAATGCCACCCTCCATAAGTTGGGAATTGGTCGCAATATACAGGGTTATGTGCGTGATGCTGCTTTTGAACCACGTCGTTGGGTTGCACCTGGACAGATTTCATTATATCATGCCTGCTGCAAATGTGAGGTGAAGGGCTCTGAAAATCCATTTAACATCAAGTTTGTAACTGAAGAAAAGTCTATTGTAATAGGCAAGGCTTGTGACAGTGGGCATAGATGGATATGCTCAAAAACTATTTCTGATTGTGTTGAGGCTCTGATTGGTGCATATTATGTTGGAGGTGGGTTGAGGGCTGCACTTTCACTCATGACTTGGCTGGGAATGGATGTTGAGTTTGATATATCATTGCTTGAAGAAAATATAAGAGTTGCTTCTTTGCGGTCATATCTTCCCAAAATTGATGAAATTGAAGCATTGGAATCTAAGCTCAGTTACTCTTTCAATACGAAGGGGCTTTTATTGGAAGCAACCACTCATGCTTCGTATCAGGGCTTGGTTTCCTACTGTTACCAACGTCTTGAATTCCTTGGTGATGCTGTTCTTGACCTTCTGATTACGCACCATCTTTTTAAATGCTATCCAGATATCGACCCAGGAGAGTTGACTGATCTGCGGTCAGCATCTGTTTGTAATGAAAATTTTGCTAAAGTTGCTGTCAAGCATAAACTCCACTGTTATCTTCAGCATGGTTCTGCATTTCTTCTGGAACAAATAAGTGATTTTGTTAAGGGCTTTGGGGAATCTCTTGTGAGTGATAGCTTGGGCAAAGCAAACAGTTCAGCAACATCTCCAAAAGCTCTTGGAGATCTTGTGGAAAGTATTGCAGGAGCAATGCTGATTGATACCGAAATCAATTTTGATCTGGTCTGGCAAAAATTTGAAGTTTTGCTTTCTCCCCTCCCAACTCCTCAGGACCTTGAGTTGCCTCCTTTTCGGAAGTTGAATGAGATGTGCAGTCACCTTGGCTACTTTTTGAGTGTAAATTGCACCAGTGACGGAGAAAAAATAGTTGCAAAGCTAAGTGTACAGCTTGAGGATGCTTTTTTAGAAGGAAACGGGCGTGAGAATAGCAGTAGAGCTGCAAAGGGGCAGGCTGCAGCACTTTTACTTGCGAAAATGGAGGACAGAGGGCTTTCACATTTCAGGTATCCAATGAAAAGGAAACAGGAATCATTACATGCCAAGGATACATCAAGTGATATTTTGGTTCATGAGAACCCAACATGTGATAATTATGACCTGAGCAGAGTAGCTAACAAAAGACAAAAGGCATCTGGTGCTGATGTGTCTGAGCAAACATTAATATCTCAGTGCGCGGGTGTGATAGCTTCCGATTCTGGCAGATCTGTGGTTTTCGATAATCTAGCTCTTGGTTCTGGTTCATCTGATCTAACATTAAAAGCTAAATCTGTGGCTGGAAGTGCTTCAGATTCGTACAGACCCGAGGTTTTGGATAATGAATCTTCAGTCCCAGTGTTGTCTGTTAAGATGCAGAAAGGTGGGCCAAGAACCACACTTTACGAACTTTGTAGGAAATTACAATGGCCCATGCCCAGTTTTCAGGCTACAGAAGTCTCAAGCAATGTTGGTTCTGGCCTTGGGGTGACTGAAATAAAAAAAGGCATCAACAGATTCAAGTCAAAGATAACTCTTTGCATACCAAATATCTCTTCTATTGAACTCACCGGGGAGGAGCGCTTCGATAAGAAAAGTTCCAATGACTCTGCAGCACTGGTCATACTCTATGAACTCCAGAAATTGGGCAGATGCCGCATTAACGAGTTATGATGAGTCTGTTTAACGATACGATGGTGCCTTCATTGTTTTTTACATGGTGTCTCCAATTGTGTTTCCCACCTTAATCAATCAAATGCTCTTTTATGTTACTAACTGGTTTGTGGGAAGTCAGCTGAACGTATGGGTAGTTGTGTAGATACACATCTTGAAACAATTGTGCTTTTTGGGGGATGGAAACTGCTTGCTGTACACAATTGGATGCTCCCGCCAGTGGGTCATGAAAATACTCATATTTTTTAGTCAATGGTGAATCATTTTCTCAAGGTTGTAGAAATGGCTCCAGATCTTGCCTAGATGTATGTTGTCAGAATGGCCGTTATCTGTGGCAGTGCCCAGGGATCGCCATATCGCGATATATCGTCGATATATCGGCGATATATCGGTATCGACAGGTCACCGATATATCGCCGATATGGACGATATCGGGTATTGACAGGAGAAAATGCCTAATGGATACCGGGTTTCGGCGATATGCGTCGATATATCGCCGATATATCGGCGATATATCGGTATCGACATTGTATCGAAACGATATCGATATCGATATTTCCTTCCTTGGCAGTGCCATATATCCTATTATATAAGAGTCTCTATTTTTCTTTAATATGTTGACCAGTCTTGCAGTTGGCTGTTGCACATTAAACAGTAGATGCAATATACTAGAGAATTTCAGTTTTGGAAGAAGATACCTTCAGTGCCTCAAAAAGCTTCATAATCGTGGAATAATAGAAGAAATTTTAGGTACACAACTATTTGGTTTATGCAAGAAGATTACGGATCAAGGTGAGATTTAAACACTACTAACTCAAACCTCAACAGAAGTTTTGCACAAAAATACATCTTTCTAGGAATTTATACCTTTATCTTTGATTGGATGGAGCATGTATCCTGACATTTGCATTACGATGAAGGTGTGATTTAAAAGTTACTTAAGCATCAACGGGGACTGCTCCAGTTTTGAAAATAAATGCATCCTTCTAGGAGTTTATATCTTAATCTTTGATTGCGAGGAGCATGAATCCTGGTATTTTTATTATGATAAATTGCATTATACTAGATTAAATGGCTGGAGCTGAATTTCAGATACTTCTTGAAGTGTTAAGTGTGAAATCCGTCAAATATCTGGAAGTGATGCATGTATTGAAGCAAATGTCTAAACTTTCATATTCATACTGTATTATTTTTGATGTAAACGAGACCTGGGTTTAGAATCATAACAACAACAAAGCCTTTTTCCACATTAAGTAGGATCGACTACATGGATTCTTTGCCTCCATTCAGATCTATCTTGGGTCATCCTTGGGATTAGATCCAAAAAACTAAGACCCCTTAGCATAGTCTCATTCCAACACTTCTTGGGCCTTCCTCGCCCTCTCTTAGCCGACTTAACATCCCAAAACTCGCATCTCCTCACCGGTGCATCAGTTGACCTCCTTTGCAATTGGATAAACCATCTTAAGCGATTTTCCTGCATCTTATCCTTGATCAGAGCTATACCAACTTTCTTCCGATTGCATCATTCCGAATCCGATCTTTACGTATGTCCATACATTCACCTTAGCATTTTCATTTCTACTACTACCATTCTCTACACATGTTTACGGTATGTAGTCCAACATTCAGATCCATAGAGCATAGCAGGTCTCGCGGTTGCTTTGTAAAACTTTTGTTTGATTTTCAAAGGAATTTTCTTATAACAGAGAACAATAGATACTCCTCTCCACTTTAGCCAACCTGCATTTATTCTATTAGTAACATCTCCATCAATTTCTCCATCATGTTGCAAAATAGATCCCAAGCATCTAAAAGAATCTCTTCTGAATACCATCACCAATCTTTCCCTCGATTCCTTCACCATTTCTTCTATTAAAAGTGCACTCTGAGGTTCAGGAAAGCGGTATGCATATGCGTTCGGATAGGCCACCAAATACTGAATAAGCGGTATGCAGGGATATGCGGTTCTATTCTGTTTTCTAGTTTTTAATTTTAAAATAAATAAATATCTATGAATAACATTACTACTGAATTTACGTATCTAAGCAGAGTTAAAGAAGATCTATGAAAAATGGTTCATGTTAGATAGTTGAATATATGCTTTTAATTTCCTAACATTTAATCACAAAAAATGTAGCCATAAAACTTTACATATTAGATGATGCATGATAACAAAACTTCATCACACATGCAAAGCACCACATGAGCAAAACCTCAATCGACATATATTAAAATATTTGATGATACATTGCATATACTCATGAAAACAATACACGAGGTAAACATAAAACATTATGTATATATAATGGTATAATGCATTGCAATTGTATACAAATGCATGCCATATTCTTAAAATTGAATGGAGGAAGATGCATATCTACAGAATTAAGCACCTGAATGAGAGGATTGGGAAGTTGGAGATGCTGGAGCAGTATGCAGGGCATATGCGGGATATGCAGGGCATATGCATGGCATATTCGTGTGCATGCCGCACAAACATATTCGGCCCGTGCTACCGATTTCATGAATGTTGGTGTACTCCATATATTCAGTCTTTACCCTACTTATACATAATCCTTTAGTCTCCAACGCATGTCTCCAGACCTTAAACTTCTCATTTACTCCATCTCTAGTCTCATTAATCAACACAATATCATCAATAAATAATGTACACCAAGGTGTCTCATCCTAAATGTGACTCGTCAACTCGTCCATGATCAAAGTAAAAAGGAATGGACTCAAAGCTGAACTTTGATGAGACCAATGTTGATGTCAAAATAGTCAGTCTTCCTAGCCTATATCCTTACACAAGGTGAAGTCCTATTATACATATCTTTTAGGAGGTTAATGTTTAGGACATGTACTTGTTTCTTCTCCAAAACTCTCCAGAATATCTCCTGTGGGACAAAATCATAAGCCTTCTCCAAATCAATAAAAATCATATGGAGTTTTTTTCCTTTTAGCTCTATAAACCACCATTGTTCTCCTCAGCAAGTGGATGACTTCAATAGTTGAGTGACTTGGCATGAATTCGAATTGATTTTCTTTTACTTTGGAAACTTGCATCAACCTTCTTTCGATTACACATTCCCAATTTTTCATAGTATGACTCATCATCTTGATACCTCTGTAATTTGAACAATTTTGAATGACTCATTTGTTCTTATAAAGAGGCACCACGATGCTTCTCCTCTAATCTTGCTTTGCCAAATAGCAATGAATAAATTTGTAAGCCAAGTCAAGCCACGCTCACCTAAAACTCTCCAAACTTCTATAGGGATGTCATCATGTCCTGCACCTTTCCAATGAGTCTAGAATCATAACAATTAAAGAAAATTTGGAATAAGAACTTTGTATACATTTTGATTCATGGGGAAAGAAAGCACCGAAATCAAGTTTTTGCATTGGATTCTTGTCACCTGCAAATCCAATTGCATTTCACCATTTAGTAACAAAAATTAGAGTTAGGATAACAACAGTGGCATGCTTCTATAGCTTAAAAGGTATATATTTTCATCTCATTTTCACAATCTGAGAGGGATGGCTTTAATATATGTGAGAGGTACAGAGTGGTCCAAACACCCCGCTCAAACTGAAGGGCATGTGAACAATTGTTGTTTGTTATTATTAATAAGAGATAGTCATAACAAGAAGGGCTTTGGTGAATGCATCGACAAGTTGATCTTTGGAGTTGATGTAGGAGACCTTGATGTTTTGTTTGAGTACCTCTTATCAAACAACATGATAGGTTATTTTAACATGTTTAATTCGATCATGAAAAATGGGCTTCGAGGTCAGGTATGTAGCACACTGATAAATCCATGATTTATCATCATAGCTCTTATTTATTATCCCTCTTACTTAAACTATTCAATCGAATCTAATCCTAAGTTGCTGACTTAAATAACTAAACTTATGTACTTAATTAATCCTAATTATTGTATATAAATAACTCTATTAATATGACTTCATTTCTGTGTTTTCTTAAATATTAAAAATCACATAAAAATCATATTAATGTTGTAAATATTTGTTTTGACATTAAATATAAATTAAAAATATAAAATCATTAAAGAAATTATACAATTCATTAAAAATACTTACAAAAATATATTTATGTATAAATGACCTATTTTGATTTTGTGTTCAACGTAAAACTTGTAGATCTTTTGTTCAACACTTTTTGATTTAAAGTTTCTAACTATTTTATTTTTATTTTACTAACATTTTCTATTTTCTTTCAATTTTTATTGGGCCACTTGGCGCCACCGGCTCCAGCCATGTGGCGCGGCCCTTTGTCTCTCCCCGCTCCACTTCCCACCTGTCAGATCCATTTGATGGATCTAATCTCCATCCTTGATCAGTGCCTCTCTCATAGCCCTCCGAGCTGATCCAATCAGATCCATCAGAGCCGCCCGTGCCCGCCTACTCTGCGATCATTGGATCTCCAGATCCCATGCCCCCTATCCATCTTCCTTCTCCGTAACCACTCCCCACCTAACGTCGCGCCTTGCCGACTTCCCACCTTCTCCCATTTTCTCCAAATGCTCAACAATTCCTCTTCCCTCGCTGACTACTCTCCGATGTTGACCGATCACCCCCTTCCACGCAGTTTCCTAAAGCCCCCATGATCCATCTCCTAGGGCAACCGCAAGGCGGTTGAAGTCCTATCGTCTCATCTACTGTAACCGTCGGGTCTCACTTCATATCCTCCATCCCCGACCATTTTGGCGGGGATCCACCCTCTGTGAGAGGTTCTTCCTAGTCTTCTTCTCCTCCTCGTAAAAGGGAGAGGATGAATCGAGGTAAAATCATAGAGGTTCACCTCGGTCTCTCACCCATGGCCGTTGGGCCATGCCACGACCCTATTCCGGTTGTTCAAGCTTCTTGGGGAGGTTGCCTATGTCAAGCAACGACTTGAGCTTCGCTTGGAGCCCAACGAAGCTACCCCCTCCATCTGGCGATGCTCTTCAACCCTCTAGGTAAGCCCTTTTTATGTTTTGTTTGGTTTTCTTGTATTGTTACCACATTGTTTATTTACTTTTATTCCAATCCAACCTTCTCCCGAACTTCGTCGTGGATCATATATCCACACTGAAGCCTTCGTTCTCCTCCTCCTTCCATCAATGCCCCATTCACATTAGGGTTTCTTCTCCAACATGGTTGGAGAAGTACCCATCGAACCTCCCTCTTCTTCGCCCTTCCAGGCCCCCATTCCACTCCATCTCATGCACGTACAAAGCTTCAACTATCACCTAACCCATTTTGCAGGTCGATTCTTCAATGGCCGGAGGTTCTGAAGTTCCTTCGTTCTAGAGGTTCTGCTCTGACGAGGGGTGTGTGGTCCCGACTACCCAATTACCCCCAATGCTCTCTACTGCTTCGTGAATCCTCGTCGGCAGCTTAGGGACCTTCGTTGACCTTCAGATCACAGGGAGGAGGCTAGAGGAGGAATCAAGAGCTCACTAGGGACCCATCTGCAATGTTGCAATAAAGGAGGAGCTATTGATAGTAGGCACCATCCGATCTCCCTGATTGGACGACCTTGGTTTTGTCCCAACTTTGGAGCCAGACCAGGAGTCTCAGTGGGGCCGAGGCTGATCCAGACCCACTCGGGCTGCCCACGCGACCTGAGTCACCTGCATCGGCCCAATCCTTCGTCCGAGCGTCCACCCACGTACACCACACGCATTGGCCCGAGATTTTTGCAGCAATGCCCGTCGCCTTCTCCAGATTTGTAGGTAGGTCCTCCCACACGTGCCTCACGTGGCGTGCTTGGGAAAATTGTGCAGGGACCCCGTTGACTCTTGGATATTTCAAATAGGTCCCAATGCGGTTGAGAAATTGTGGGGAAGGGCTGCTGAGCTATCTTTATTGCATTTAAGCCCTTCCCAAGGACCTTTTGGTGATGTTTATGTATATATTTCATGTTTTTAATTTATGTTTATGCCCCTAGACAATTTCCTTCATATCTTGAGCACATGAAATCTATGATTTTAATTGCATCTTAATGCTTAATTGATGCTCTATATAATGGCGTGAAGAATTCTGGTTTTGACACTTAGAACAGAACACATTATTTGAGAGATATTGTGTCACCTTGCTTGATTATTTAAATGTCATTAAATGAAATTTGATTTATTTTGATGCATCAATTGTTCTTGAAATTGAATCTAGATTTATTGCTCAAGTTATTGATCATTTAGGGGTATATTAATGCATATATGTCTGTTTCAATATCATATCACTTTATGGCATTTTGTTTACCTCATCTAACTTGCATGAATATAAAAATAAAAATGCATGTAGCTCATTTGTCATGTTTTGCATTGTATTGTTGTGTTTGTTGAGCTATATTGATAATTACTTGATTTAAATATTAAGATTTAATTAATCATGAGCATAGCTCGTGTCCCTGAGATCAACTCTAGACTTATCCTAGTTTAAAATCACTAAGTAACCGCTCCTCGCCCCACGTCGCACCTCGCCGACCGTCCACCTCCCATTTTCTCCAAATGCTTCATATTTCCTCTTCCCTCGCTGACCACTCCCTGACATTGATCGATCACCCCCTTCCATGCGGTGCCCTAAAGCCCCTACGATCCATCTCATAGGGCAACCTCGAGGCGGTTGAAGTCCTCTCGTCTCATCTCCTGTAACCGTCATGTCTCACTTCATATCCTCCATTCCTGGCCCTTTTGGCTGGGGTCCACCCTTCATGAGAGGCTCTTCCTAGTCTTTTTCTCCTCCCTGTGACAGGGGGAGGATGAATTGAGGTACGATTATGGCGGTTCACCTCCGGCGAGACCCATGGTCTTTAGGCCATGCCATGGCCCTAATCTAGCCATTTGAGCTTCCTTGAGAGGCTGCCCAGGTCAAGAGACGACCCAAGATCTGCTGGGATCTCAGCCCAAGCTGCCCCACTCCATCTGGCGATGCTCTTCAATCCTCTAAGTAATTCCTTTTATGTTTTGTTTGGTTTTCTTGTATTTTTCCCGCATTGCTTATTTACCTTCACTCCAGTCCAACCTTCTCCCGAGCTTCGCCGTGGATCATACATCTATGTTGAAGCCTTCGTTCACATCCTCCTTCCATCAGAGTCCCATTCACATCAAGCTTTCTTCTCCGACATAGTGGGAGAAGAACCCACCAGTCCTCCCTCTTCTTCACCCTTTTAGGTCCCCATTCCACTCCATCTCAGGCACGCACAAAGCTTCAGCTTCACCTAACCCATTTTGCAGGTCGATTCTTCAATGGGAGGAGGTTCTGGAGTTCCTCCGTTCTGGAGGTTCTGCTCCGACAAGGGGGTGTGGTCCCGACCACCCAGCCACCCTAACGCTCCCTACCACTTCGTGAATCCTCGCCAATAACCCATGGATCTTCACCGACCTTCAGATCACAAGGAGGAGGCCAGAGGATGAATCAGGAGCTCGCCGGAGACCCATCTACATCGCTGCAGTAAAGGAGGAGCTAGGGATAGTAGACACCGTCCGATCTCCCTTATTTGATGACTCTGATTTCGTCCCAGCTTTGGAGCTAGACCAAGAGCCTCGGTGGGTCTAAGGATGATCCAGACCTACACGGGCCGCCTACGTGGCCCGAGTCACATGCATTGGCACGTCCCTTCCCTTGAGCCTCCACCCGCATGCACCACACGTATTGGCCTGAGTGTTTTGCAGCAATGCCCACTGCCTTCTCCATATTTTCAGATAGGTTCTCCCATGTGCGCCTCACGTGGTGTGCTTGGGGAAATTGTGCAGGGAACCCCTGACTCCTGGATATTTTAAATATGTCCCCACGTGCTTGACAAATTGCAGGGAAGGGAGACCGTATTATCTTTATTGCATTTAAGCCGTTCTCAAGGAACTTTTGGTGATGTTTATGTATGTAGTTCACATTTTTAATTTACATTTATGCCCTTGGATACTTTCCTTCATATCTTGAGCATGTGAAATCCTTTTTCTATGATTTCAATTACATCTTAATACTTATTTGATGTTCTATATAATGGCGTGAATTCATTCCAATTTTAACACTTATAGCATAACGAGTTATTTGAGAGATATTATGTCACATTGCTTGATTATTTAAATGTCATTAAATGAAATTGGATTTATTTTGATGTAACATGTTCTTGAAATTTAATCTATATTTATTTCTCAAATTATTGATCATTTGTCATGTTGTGCATTGTATTGTTGTGTTTGTTGATCTAGATTGATTAATAGTCACTTGATGTAGATATTAGGATTTACTCAATCATGAGGATGGTTCTCGTCCTTGAGATCGACCCTAGACTTATCCAGATTTTAAAATTACTAAATCAAGCCCCTCATAGAGGAGATATTATTCAGGCTCGATTTCTAATAGATCGCTAAATGGTCGTACTACAATTAGACAATATTAACTTAGCCACATAGTGGTTCTTTACACACACACTATCGTAGAACAAAATTGCAAGACTATCTAGGAAAACCAATTTCATATAAGAGAGACTTTAGCCAAAGTACTTAATCTGTAACATCGCTAAGAGGTTTCTATTCGACCTTGTTTAAGGACCTTGCAACACTATGTTTCTTCTTTAACACCTGTGATATAGGGTTGGTACCTAGGTAATTGGTTCTTAGGGTGGTCTAGAGGACATAGTGCTTCATCAACATCATAAAATGCATGGATCACAAACGAGTTCTTGGCATGAAAATGAAGACCAATTAATAGTCTCTTTGATGTACCATAATATGCATTTTCGAGCCTCAAAATGAGCAGCGATAGCCAAGGTTGCAAAAAGCGGTAGTCAGTATTACGTCGGCGGGGTCACTGACTCATGATTAATCGGTAGTCGGGCAACTAATCGAATTTAGTCGACCATTAGCCGGTTTGATTTTTTTGATTATTTTAAATATATAAATCATTTTTTAGACATATATCCTTATATATTAACATATATTTGTACATTTTCTATACTATCATAATGAAACAAAAAAATAGTTGACTTTAAATATAACATTAAGCATATTAGTACAAGTTTGCTTTTAAAAAAAACAAAAACTAAAAAAATAAAAAAGCTCGATGTAAAAGTCGGCCTGATTAGTCGGGATGACCGACTAATGGCCACTTAGGCCTAGTTGAATTGGCTACCCCTCGACTCGACTAGTCGGGTTGGTTAGTCGGCCTAGTCGGTCAACTTTTACAACTTGGCTATAGGTGACTGCATGAACTGAAAGCGTCGATTGACAGAGAAAGCAATATCCAGTTTGGTTAAGGTCATATATTGAAAAGTCCCTAGAATTTTTTCGAGGATTGTTGGCTTGGGAAGTGGTGGTGACGAATTCTCATGAAGAAGAGTGGCTTAATTAGTAGCCATTGCAGATATAATAGGTTTAAGTCCATTGAACTCATAACTAATTGAGAGGTCTGTCATGTAATTTTGTTAACATATATGGATGCCACTAGGTGATTTGGTGATTTCCAGTCCTAATGAGGAGAGACCAAGTTGTCTGACTGGAAACTATTTTTTGTAGCTCGTTGGGAACATGGAGCATTGGAAAGCTTTTATGACATCCAGATCCGAATAACCCGAAGCCGATCCGATTATGGTCCATTTAATCCGATAAAAACTATTGGTCTATGTTTAAAGATCTAAATCGATCAATAGATTGTAAATCAAAAGTTGTTTGGGATCAATCAATCAAAAATCGATTACATCGTAATGCGTGCCATCGGAAAAGCCACAGCTAATTAGAAATCGTAAAAATAAATCGAGTCCGTCAGAAAGTTTGTCTCGACGAAATAAGATCGACAAAATTAACCGTTCATCGATCGGAGGTCGTTTGATAATTTAAAATCGCAAAATTTAATAAAAAATCAAAGACCGTATCTCGTTAATTTCTGTATCTGTCTTGGACCAGAAAAGTATGAGATTTATATTGTTTGATCATTATGCATAGACGATCGAAATGAGATATTGTATCTCTGAATCGGAAATACGAGGTGCAAATGCGGATGACGTTGGTATTACAGAAAATAGAGAGATAAATGTTTAAAAAACTTAAAATTAATTAAAAAATAATAAATCTTAGCAGAACTGCACAACAACTCTCTCCACTTCTTTCCTTTTCTTCTTCCACTTGTCATCACAAAAGCTCTCCTCCTCCCTTATAAATAACACCCAAACCCTTTCCCTTTTTCTCCCAATTTCTCCCCAAATCTCACTCTCTCTTCTCTTCTTTTCCCGTCGAGAGAGAGTCCCATCCCTCTTTTCTTTGGAGCCACTGCTTCTTGGCCTTATCCCAAGCTGCAACTGCAGGCCTGCAGCTAATTTCAACAGAGCAGTTGCAAGTTGCTGCCCTGCTGTCAAAGCAGCAAACCAAGCTGCTGCTCCCAATTACTGTACCAAGCTGCTGGAGCCTCCCAATCAGCCATGGAAAGGCCATTCCGTGGAGCTGCATGAATGCAATTTTGATCCCCAAATTTGGAGAGCAATATGTACAAATTACCCCCATCCTTGCTGCCTTGCATTTCATTTTGACACATTTGATCTGAATTTACAAGCTTATCATTAGGAACTTCAGATTTAATACATTAGTCTATTTTAATATCATTGGTATTCCATGGAATGGGGTTATCTGGTATGTTCTTTTGTTGTATGGGTAGTTTCCCTTCTTTCTTCTTGAGGTATGTTTCTATTTGGATTAGACTAGACACTATTAAACTTGAAAATGTTTTGAATATGAACTACGGTGCTTTCTCCTGTATCTATATTTAGATATACTCATATGTACATATGAAATAAATATGCTCTCAGTGACCAATTCGAGGGGAAGTTGCATCTAGATTGATAAAGGTAAATTGCCATTACAACTGGGCTGGTCTCTATCAACAACTTTCTCTGTGTTTATTCTAAGAAACAAATGCATGTTTGTGCTTAGATTGAACAAATATGATACAACCTTCTTGTAAAAAAAGGTATACGTGTCATGCCCCTCCAGACATAATAGTTTCACTGATGACAAGAGAGTATATGTATGTTTTCAACCACCTGACTATCACCATGAGAGAGCATTTTCTGTGTTATTTCATTTAACTGTTAACTTTGAGATCATCTGTATTATTTCATTCAATTGTTAACTTTGAGATCAGCTTTCTGTTCTGTATTATGAGTAAACGGTTGAGGAAAATCCATTTGTCCCAAAGAGAAGAGCACAACCTAGTTATGGTTGAAATCTATAAATATGTGTTTGTGCATGTGTGTGTATATATGTCTTTGGGAAAATCCATTTGTCCCAAAGAGAAGAGCACGGCCTAGTCATTTAACTGAAGCACGTTCTTTTAGCCATTCCGATTTTTTTCTTCTCGACGAGATTAATGCATGTTGGTGTTAGAAGGAAGGTGGAGGCTTTGATGAGATCTTTTTTCTGGTCAGATGAAAGGTAGACAACGAGGGGGTTGCACCTGGTGGCCTGGAAGGATCTTGCTGTACCAGTGTCAGAGGGGGGTCTAGGAGTCAGGGACGTGGAATCAATGAACAAAGCCTTGTTAGCCAAATGGGTGGTACGCATTTGGGGTTCATCTGACTCGCTGGTTTTACGGTTGCTGAGGGAGATCTATGGTGTCGCAGGGGAGTTGGTGGCTGCAAGGAAGCGTCATGAGTCTTCGTTGTGGAGTGGGATCCGAACCGTCATTCCGAGGCTCAGGCCTTTCCTTCGACCGAGGTTAGGAATGGTCTCCATTTCCGTTTTTGGCAGGATGACTGGACGAGGGAGGGGGCGTTGGCCTACCGCTTCCCTAGGTTGATGGCGTTAGCCATTGACAGGAGAGCGCGGGTGGCGGAGGTGGCCGACTCTGGGACGTGGGCGTCGAGGTTCCTTGCGGTTCTCTCGGATCAGAGGTTGGAGGAATTTTTGCGGTTAATATCGGAGATTCCCCCTGTCGGGGAGATGTCGGGCGAGCCAGATCATTTTGAGTGGGCTGATGGTAAGTTCTCGGTAAAGAATGCATATCGGAAGTTAAGTGGTGGTATGACGAAGGCGGCTAAGATTCCTACTCAGGTTAAGGTCTTCCTTTGTTGTCTAAGGAGAGACCGTCTATGTGACAAAGTGAGAAGAGTCGGACTGCGGGGGGTGACGGATTTGAAGTGTGACAGATGCGAGGACGACGTGGAGGATGCGGACCATATTTTCTTCGGATGCAGGTCTTCGGCAAATGTGTGGGATTCTTTGGGGCTGCCGTGGGTTCGTGCATCCGGCACGGACCTTTTTTGGAGATCTATTCGTGCAGTGGGACTTGGGTCCTTCGGTGATGTCTCCAAGCCCTTTGCCGCACTCTGGGCTATTTGGCTTGGAAGGAATGGTACCACTTTCAAGGGGCACCGATTTTACTTTGAAAATGTACTTGTGCACTGTAATGCTTTGTACAACTTCTGGATATCCAATTGATGTACCTTTTCGTTAATTAATGAATATTTTGGTGTGGTGACTCCCGCCTTGGGAGGGTTCCCCCTCTTTCCTATTCAATATATATATATATATATATATTCTCACCAATGTTCAAGCAGAACACCTCCCCTAGCAAACAAGTTGTTGAATGCAAGTTTGTTTCTCCTTTCTAAGTTTGCCCAATACAAGTTTGCCCAGTCTCTCACCAATCTTCAAGTAGAATACCTCCCCGCAAACAAGTTGTTAAATGCAAGTTTGTTTCTCCTTTCTAAGTCTGCCAAATGGAAGGTTGCCCAATCTCTCGCGAATCTTCAAGTAGATGTCTTGAATGCATCAGCTTCCAATACAGGAAATAATAAGCAACAACAACATCGTGATTTAAGGATAAGAGATTTGGGAATTTCGTAAAGCATTGAATTTAATCCACATCTAATGAGTAGCTCTAAATCTCACGAGTTAACGAATAAAAGAGTTAGTTACAACTGAAATGAGTTATAGTTGAGAGTGAGTACTGTTGAGCTTGGTACAAAAATCATCAACCATTAATCATCATCAATCATTGACATTTAATCAGATCTTAGAACTACTACTACATATGTTTGGAGAAGCTAGTGGACGTGTTGATAACTTAGTTAGGATGCATTATACTCCACCGCATGCCTACGAAGCTACCCCAACTCAAGGTAATTCTTCACGCCTTAGAATCATAGTGTGAGGTCACACTCAAGCCAAGACCACATACTATCTACTAGGCTTGAGAATTTGACATAGATAAAGATTAGATCATAGACTCATCATCTACGGTCCTAAGATCCATAAACATGAGTCAAAAGTGATGACAAGATAATAACCTACATATGGATCATATAATTAATATACGAAATGAATATATGGAAAGTTATGGGGCGATGGGTGAATAGGGGATATACATAGAAAACAACTTGAATACTCACTTTTATGCCATAGCTTGTTAAATTTAACTATCAATACCTATTTACTTGCTTCTTTTTGAAACCACTGATTACCTCTTTTATTTTTAATAAATTTTGATTGTACCAATATTTGTTGACATTTTCTTGTTCCTATCATGTATGGTAGACAAGGCGCCTACATCGTAGTAGATTGACAATTGACCCTGGGCTTCCGCAGATACTATCGACGGTGTACACATATTATAGTTTTTGTACAAGATAATGCAAATGTTTCTCCTTCTCTTCTATATTTTGGGATACATGTACATATTGCAGTTTCTTTTTCTTCTGTTACATGTAAATATCTATGAAAATTCAAGTAAATGTGATTTTGGTGACACTTGTTCTGTGGCTTGTTATTTAAATTGTGAATGTCATTTCAACGTGAAAAACCTAAATTTCAATAATCTAATGCGATCGATAGTGGATATAATATTACGATGTTGTGTAAACGGGTAACTTGGATCCGTAGATGTCTCAGTTTGGTATCAGAGTAGTGGTACCCCGCTACATACATTCACAATATAAAATTTTGATCACATTAAGGTCTCGAATAGCGACAGTCCTCCGACTTATCGCGAGTACATAAGAGAAATGTGACATTCAAATTCAATAACCACAAATGGCACCAATTGCAATTAATTTTCATATAGTATCCCAAGAAGAGAAAAAAAACAATTAGAAATGTCAACGAACATCAATTATTATGATTAATAATATTGGTTTTCATGCAAAACCATGACGTCCAGAGCTGGACAGGAGATGACGGATCGTTTGAAGCGCATCCTGATCGCCCTCACCGACCTCCAACAGCATCAGTCTGCTATGCGAGATCAACAAGACCAAATCTTAGCCCATCATATGGAGATCGCGGACAGGTAGACTAACATAGTGATGGGGTTCGGGGAGCTGTCTGATTTCACTTACCATCCATCTCAGAATGGAACATGCCAGAACCAACCCTAATTTGTAGAGGTTCAGCAGCCTCAGTTCGATGATCTACATGAGGAGATAACAATACATGGAGCCGAGGATGGAGATTATGAAAGGGAGCTAGACCCTGTACACTCTTTGCAGATAAGAACAGATACGGGCACTTTGCCATTCACAGACACCGGTCATTTTCACTTCCTATCAGCGAGCTAACATTAATGTGCCCATATTCGAGGGTACTAAGACATCAAATGAGGCCGAGCAGTGGCTGAAGATGGTGATGAAGGTACTTCGGATGATTCGTGCACCACGAGACTCATGGTTATCATTTGTGGAGTATTCATTGACAACATTCATCAAGAGATGGTTGGAGGCGACATGTTCTGAGATGGGATGCAAGCCTACATGGGATGTTTTTGAGACGAGATTCAAATCCCACTTCTTTTCTGGGAAGTGGAAGGAGTCCCATTGCTGACTATTCGCAGAGCTCAGACAGGGGCAGATGACAGCTATAGAGTATTTTGTTTGCTACATCGAGCTGTCGTGAGATACACTAGCAACCGTTGCTTTTCCAAATGAGAATATGAAGAAGTTCATCAGAGGTATGAGGGAAGAGGTGTAGGAGAAGCTAACTGCACTACGTATCACTTCCATCTCCGAGGCTACTGATGCAACAAAAAAGTTTGAGGACAATAGAGAGAGATGCTTTGGGTGTTCATCTGGAACGACACCTATGCCACAATGATCATTTGAACCGATTTGAAGACAATTTCTGCAGCAGAGGTCAGGCAAGCGGTTTCATCCTTCATGTTCGGCATTTTCAGGCAGTGCTCGCTCATTTCCAACGTATGCTTTAGGAGGAGCACTTGTCAGACGTGGCACCAGTTTAGCACGGCCATCTGGGTCGCAGAGAGTGGAGAGACCCCCAACATGACCGATTCTGAGCACTGATACGACCGCTCCTCCTACCCAGTCAGTCTGATGTTACTTATGTAATAAGTAGGGTCATTATCGATCTCAGTGTCCACAGGCTTCTGGTGAGCCTCGACCGTAGCCACAACCGTCACAGCCACATGCAGGGGCGGAAGCAGAAATTTTATAAAGGAGGTGCCAAGTATACATCTATCTTGCATAAGTAAAAATGAAAAAAAGTATTTTCAAATGATATTTTTAAATAGAGTTAACAATTTCAAATGTGATTTTTAAAACTTGATAAACTTATCATTTCAATGTTATTTGAAATTTTCAATAAGGTATAGACTTTTTTTTTCAATGGTGATTTTTTAATAGTTTTAGTTCTGCCCCAAGATATATGCTAGTTCCACCCCTGGCCGCATGCACAATGTACCGGGAGTTTCCATGACATGAACTCCAACTTCAGGAGGCCGTCGAGACAGACACAAAGCATGGCCGATTCGAGTATTGCACCAGCTAATCAGGGACAACTACATACAATGACCGAGGAATAGACACGATCAACATCTACTGTGGTGAAAGGTATGGTCTCAATCTTGAGCCGACCTTTCCATGTTTTGTTTGATTCAGGAGCAACACATTCCTTTATTGCTTCGAGGTTACTAGCTTCATTAGGTAGAGTCGTATAAGCCCTATATCCTCCTTACTACATCCATGGGCCATGTGACCAATTGTTTGTCATTTCACTGATAGTCAGACTTACCAGTACCGATTGTCAGTCATGAGATGATCGCAGAATGCCTGCTACTACAGCTTGACGAGTTTGTTTTGATTTTAGGCATGGATTGGTTATCACCTCATAATGCCTCAATTGATTGCATTTGGAAGACGATTGCCTTCAGGATTCCATAGTTACCCGAGTTTACCTTTGAGGGTACGTCACATGACTCCAAAATGGAGTACATCTCAGTGTTGAAAGCTCAGAGACTTGTTGATCATAGATGTGATTTATATTTAGCATTATTCAAGAGACATCCGATCATGAGCCGGTGATTCATGACATAATAGTAGAATGAGATTACCCAGATGTATTTCCTGACGAGTTGCTAGGGTTAACTCCTGAGAGAGATCGAGTTTGAGTTCACATTGCTATCAGATACACAACCGATCTTGATGGCTCCTTACCTTATGGCACCAACTGAGATGAGATGGCTGAAGGTGTAGTTACAGGAGTTACTTGACTTGGGATTCGTGAGACCGATCACTTCACCTTGGGGTCTTCTAGTTATTTTTGTCAGGAAGAAGTATATATCAATGAGATTATTCATTGATTACTAGCAGTTGAACAAGAGAACGGTGAAAAACCATTATCCTCTGCTACGCATTGATGATTTATTTGATCAACTTCAGGGATCTTCGGTGTTTTCAAAGATCGACCTTCGATCGAGCTAACATCAGCTGAGGATTCGAAGGTCAGATATTCCGAAGACAACTTTTAGGACTCGATATGGGTTCCATGAGTTTGTGGTGATGTCGTTTGAGCTCACCAATGCTCCTGCAACATTCATGGACATGATGAACATGATCTTCCGTCCATACTTGGACAAGTTTGTGGTAGTATTCATTAATGATGTGTTGATTTATTCTTGGAATGAATGAGATCACACGGATGATCTGAAGATTGTCATGGACACATTGCGAGTGCACAAGTTGTGTGCCAAGCTGAGCAAGTATGAGTTCTGGTTATCCAAGGTCTCATTTCTTGGGCATGCCATTTCTGGAGCCAGTATCGCAGTTGGTCTTGCGAAGATTGAGACAGTCATGTCTTGGGAGCAACCCAAGATAATTACTCAGATTCGGAGCTTCCTTGGTTTAGTGGGCTATTGCAGATGCTTTGTCAACAAATTTTCAGATACTGTTCTTTCCTGAAATGATTGACACAGAAGGGATTTTCTTTCATTTGGGATGATTCATGCGAACATGCCTTTAAGACATTGAAGAAAAGATTGACTAACACGTCCATTCTTGCACTTCCTTCAGACACTCAGGATTATGCAGTATAACAGATACATCAGGAGAAGGTTTAGGAGCGATGCTGATGTAGCAAGGGCACGTGATTGCTTACGCATCACGTCAGTTGAGAAAGCATGAGCGGAATTGCCCTACCCATGGCTTGGAGTGGGCGACAATTGTCTTCGCCTTGAAGATCTGGCACCACTATCTTCTATGAGGTGAATTTCGAGATTTTTACATATCACAAGAGTTTGAAGTATATCTTTGATCAGAAGGAGCTGAACATGAGACAACGAAGTTGGCTTGAGCTACCGAAGGATTATGACTGCACGATATCTTACCATCCTGATAAGGGAAACATGGTGGCAGATGCGCTTAGTAGGAGAGCTCATACAAAGGGTACAACAAACTGACAATACACGTAGGATATGCTCGCAACTTTGACTAATTAGCATCATTAGGAGAGTGCATCTCTATCTATTGCCGTGCCTCCACGATTAAGCAGTCTTTGGGATCACATAGTAGAAGGCCAGAAGTCAGATCCTTGGATTCGAGACAGATATATGCACACCGTTGAGGACGAATTTGATGATTTTGTGGTAACAGAGTCTATTTGTGGAAAGCTGGTCGGGTCGTTGTGCCCAACGATGAATAGTTACATAGAGATATTCATGATGAGGCATAAAATTCACGATTATCAACTCATCCCGACAGCATGAAGATGTGTCGTGATCTACGCCGACATTTCTGGTGGGATGGAATGAAGTGCGATGTGGCACAACATGTTAGCTGATGCTTGACCTATCAGATGGTCAAAGCCCATCATATAAGACCACCTGAATAATTATAGTCTTTCCCCATTCCTGAGTGGAAGTGGGAGAGTATCTTTATGCGTTTCGTCACTGGACTGTCGAGGACACTAGGTGACCATGATGCTATTTGGGTCGTTGTTGACAGGTTGACCAAGTCAGCATGACCTACACTCCATCTAGATTGACCAGGTTATATCTACAGAACAGACTTCATGATATACCACATGAGGTGGTGTCTGACAGAGGCTTGGGGTTTACATCTCACTACTGGCTTCAGTTCATGTCAGCACTGCAGACAGAGCTGAAGATGAGTTCCGCATATCATTTGCATACTGACGGACATAACACGCGACCATTCAGACACTTGAAGACTTGTTACGTGCATGCACTCTTGAGTGGAAAGGGTCTTGGAAGGACCATCTACCATTGGTATAATTCACGTACAACAACAACAACCATCATTTCAATATCGACATGGCACCATTCGAAGCCCTATACGGGCGGAGATGCCTTACATTTCTTAGTTGACGTGAGGTATGCGATCACGCTCTCTACTCTTTAGATCTCTTGGAGGAGATTGCGAGAGCTGTTGATCTTGTGAGGCGGAAGCTTATGATGGCACAAAGCTGCTAGAAGAGTTTTGCAGACCGTCAGAGAAGAGACTTGGAGTTTTAGGTAATTCGATCATTTTGTTAATCCATTCAAATATGACTTATCAATATTCAACTTAATCTCGTATACTGATGAAATTTCTATAAATACAAGTAGGAGATTGGGTATTCCTATGAGTATCTCCCATGAAGGGAACACATATATTCAATGTTCATGATAAGCTGACGCCACAATATGTTGGACTGTTAGCGATTCTTGCTCGTGTTGGGAAGGTGTCCTATCGAGTAGTTCTTCCTCCACACCTTTCTGCTATACACGATGTCTTTCACGTACCAACCTGAGGAAGTGCGTGCACGACCCTCGACACATCATCATCTACGAGAATCTTGATGTGGAGCCCGAATTGACACACAAGGAGATGCCAGTGTAGATACTTGAAAATGCCATGAAGAAGCTTCATAGCAAAGAGATTCCTTTGGTCAAGATATTGTGGCACCAATACGGTGTCGAAGAGGCAACATGGGAGACCGAAGCAAACATGCGGGCACAATACCTGCAACTCTTCGTAGGTAATCATCGAAACACAAGCTCATTTAATTATATAAATTGAAAGAATATAGCTTGTTTTTTTTGAGGTTTTTATGTGTTCAAAACCCTTTGAGGTTTTTATGTCCAGATGAAACCTAGATAGAACACGTAGTAACCTTGACCCGAGTCTTGAGGACGAGACTCCCTTTAAGGTTTTTATATTTGTAACATCTAGATCCGAATAACCCGAACCCGACTTGATTATGCTCCATTTAATTCGATTAAACTATCGATCAATTTTTAAAGATCTAAATCGATCAGTAGATCGTAAATCAAAAGTCATTTGGGATTAATCAATAAAAAAATCGATTACATCGTAATGCATGCCATCGGAAAAGCTGCGACACAATTGGAAACCATAAAAATAATCCGAGACCATCAGAAAATTTGTCTCAATGAAACGAGACCAACGAAATTGACCATTCGTCGATCGAAGGTTGTTTGCTAATTTAAAATCGTAAAATTTGATTAAAATCAAGACCATATTTCATCAATTTCTGTATCCGTCTTGGATCAGAAAAGTATGAAATTTATATCGTTTGATCATTATGCATAGACAATCGAAATGAGATATTGTTTTTTGAATCGGAAATAGAAGGTGTAAATATGGATGACGTTGGTATTACAGAAAAGAGAGAGATAAATGTTTTTAAAAAATTAAAAATAATTAAAAAAGAATAAATCTCAGCAGAACTGCACATCATCCCTCTCTACGTGTTTCCTTTTCTTCTTCCATTCGTCATCATAAAAGCTCTCCTTCTCCCTTATAAATAACACCCAAACCCTCTCCTTTTCTTCCAATTTCTCTCCAAATCTTACTCTCTCTTCTCTTCCTTTCCAGCCGAGAGAGAGCCCCATCCCTCTTTTCTTTGGAGCTGCTGTTCCTTGGCCTTGTCCCATGCTGTAGTTGCAGCTAATTTCAGCAGAACAGCTGCTGCTCCTTGGCCTTACTCCAAGCTGCAGCAGCAACTAATTTAGCAGAGCAACTGTGTTGCTGCTCTCCAAGCAACCAACCAAGCTGCTGCTCCCAACTGTTGTACCAAGTTGCTGGAGCCTCCCAAGCAGCCATCTGCTTGTTGATGCTGCTTCAAACAGCAGCTGGAAAGGCTATTTCTTAGAGCTGCATGCATGCAATTTTGATCCCCCAAATTTGGAGATCAATAGGTACAATTTTCTCCCTCCTTGCTGCCTTGCATGTCATTTTGACACATTTGATCTGAATTTGCAAGCTTATCATTAAGAACTTCAGATTTAATAGATTAGTCTATTTTAATATCATTGGCATTCTCTAGAATGGGGTTATCTGGTATGTTCTTTTGTTGTATGGGTAGTTTCCCTTCTTTCTTCTTGAGGTATGTTTCTATTCGGATTAGGCTAGACACCATTAGACTTGAAAATATTTTGAACATAAATTAAGGTGCTTTCTCCTGGATCTATATTTAGATATACTCATATGTACATCTGAAATAAATCTGCTCTTTGTGGCCAATTCTAGGGGAAATGCATCTATATTGATAAAGGTAATTTGCCATTACAACTTGACTGATCTCTATTAACAAATTTCTCTGTGTTTTCTCTAAGAAACAAATGCATGTTTGTGCTTATACTGAACAAGGAAAGATGATACAACCTATACAACCTTCCTGTAAAAAATAGTTATATTTGTCATGCCCTTCCAGCCATAATAGTTTTTTCAATGGTGATAAGAGAGTAGATGTATGTTTTTAACCACCTGACTATTATCACAAGAGATCAACTTTCTGTATTATTTCATTTAACTGAACTTTGAGATCAACTTTTTGTATTATTTCATTCAATTGTTAACTTTGAGATCAACTTTTTTGTATTATCAGTAAACGATTAAGGAAAATCCATTTGTCCCAAAGAGAATAGCACAACCTAGTTATGGGTGAAATATATAAATATGTGTTTGTGCGCGCGCGTACGTGTGTGTATTCGCACCAATCTTCAAGTAGAATACTTGCCCTAGCAAACAAGTTGTTGAATGCAAGTTTGTTTCTCCTTTCTAAGTTTGCCCAATACAAGTTTGCCCAATCTCTCACCAATCTTCAAGTAGAACACCTCCCCTAGCAAACAAGTTGAATGCAAGTTTGTTTATCCTTTCTAAGTCTGCCAAATGCAAGTTTGCCCAACCTCTCGCGAATCTTCAAGTAGATATCTCTTGTCTTAAATGCATCAGCTTCCAATACATACAAATAAGCAACAAAAACAACCAACTAAAAAGATCTTGATTTAAGGATAAAAGATTTGGTAATTGTGTGAAGTATTGAATTTAATCCAAATCTAATGAGTAGCTCTTAATCTCATGAGTTAAAGAATAAAAGAGTTGGGTAATCTAGCATAGAATTGAACTTAGATACAGATCCAATGAATAGCTTATAATCTTATGATTGTAAAAATGATAATCTGTGACCACAAGGACTAATCATCTTCATGAAATCGTTCTTTAGGTATATTCTACTAAATATTGATCACTACTGATAAGAGTTATTGACATGATACTTAGATCTATTAAGTTGACCACGGAAGGGATTAAGAAAGGGCTGGGAAATCAAATAAGTATGATAGTGAATTAGCGATGATAATTAATTTTGTCGGTCATGGTGACCCTTACACCTGACCTTGCGAGGGCGCGGTGACCCTCAGTTGGACGGGAGTTAGGAGGCCCAGTTAAGGCGGCGGGCATCAAGTGCGCGGGTCTAGGATCACAGTCCTTTTTACGATTTTTACGCAAGCTCGCAGTGTTATTACGCATCGTTGGGATCCTGATTTGTGATCAGTTCCGCTGCCCTATTTAGTAGGGTGCCTTGGCTGGAGGACATTTGATTTTGTTTCTTGAGCTCTTTTTACCCGTGCCGGTCAGATCGGTATTTGGAATGATTCTTCCGGAGAGTCTCTCCCATCCGTCTCAGGAGCGTAGTTTTGGAATAGGTCTAGTCCTCTACTGGACCATACTTCCAATTAGATGGTGAAACGGAAGAGTCTCTTAGGAGGCTTCCTCACCGCTTGAGTTTTGGTTATTGTTCCGCTAGTAGGTCCTGACGATGAGTTACTGTTGAGAGTTGGTTACGACTAAGCTGAGTTACATTTGATAGTGGGTTACCGTTGAGCTTGATACATAAATCATCAATCATCGTCAATCATCAATCATCGACATTTAATTAGATCCAATGTTCAGGAAGGCGATATGCGATATTCAGTTGGAGGGGTCACTGCATAGAGAGTATGCGGTATGCGGGAGTGTATGCGGGGAGTATGCAGTTTTATGCAGTTTGGTATTTTTTATTATTAAAAATCTAAATATATTTTTAATATCATGTTAATATCATCTAAATATTATATCTCTTCAATATAATAATAAAGAATTGAAGGTACAAGGAACAAAACTATTGGGATAAAAAGTAATATAGAGTCAAATGAGCAAAAACATCAATTAAAAGAGCATTAGGTTGGGTGTCTGAGTTTAGGTTTGGGATTTACAAAATGTTTATTTGAAAATCGGCCGCATACTCGGCCGCATATACCGCATACTTGGCCGAGTATGCGGTCTGACCTGCCTAGGTGCTTATTTGGTCATACTGGGAGCGCCAAGGCTTCCGAGTATGAGTATGCGACCGAGTATACGGTATACTCGGTCGATTTCCTGAACACTGATTAGATCTTAGGACTACTATTACAGATGTCAGGAGAAGCTAGTGGGCATGTTGTTAACTTAGTTAGAATGCATTATACTCCACCGTATGCCTACGCAGGCACCCCAACCCTAAGGTATTTTTCACACCGTAGAGTCATCGTGTGAGGTCACACTGGACCAAGACCACAAGCTATCCTTAAGCTCGAGAATTTGATATAGACAAAGATCAGATCAGAGACTCATTATCTACTATCCCAAGATCCATCAACATGAGTCATAAGTGATAACAAAATAATAACCTACATATGGATCATATAATTAATATACGAAATGTATATATGGAAAGTTATGAGACGATGGGTGAACATGAGATATACATAGAAAACAACTTGAAAACTCACTTTTATGCAGTATCCTGTTAAATTTAACAATCAACATATCTACTTACTTCTTTTTGAAACCACTGAAATACCTATTTTATTTTATTTTATTTTATAAATTTTGATTGTACCAACATTTGTTGACATTTCTCTTCTTCCTATTATGTATGGCATGAAAGGCGCTTGCATTGTAGTAGATTGACAATTGATCCGAGCTTCCACAGATACTCTTGACTGTACACATATTATAGCTTTTGTACAAGATAATGTAAATGTTTCTCCTTCTCTTCTACATTTTGGGATACATTACATATTACGGTTTCTTTTTCTTCTGTTACAGGTAAATATATGTGAAAATTAATGTAAATGTGATTTTGGCGACACTTATTATTCCGTAACTTGTTATTTAAATTGTGAATGTCATTCCACAAGGTTTTTTCTCCTAAATTTCAGTAACCTAATGTGATCGATAGCGGATATAATATTGCGTTGCCGTGTAAATAGGTAACCCAGTTCCGCAGGCATCTCAACTTTACAAGAACTGATCAGAAGTATATCATCCACATAGATTACGATGAACATGAGATGTATCGAGTTCTGAGAAATGTAGAGTGAATTATATATGGGAGCCAATAAAGCCTAGAACTAGAAGATATTCTGTTAGATAATGAAACCATGTTCACGATGCATGCTTAAGGCCATACAAGGCTCTTTGTAATTTACAAACATGAGTTGGGAAGCCGGGCTACACGAAAGCTTGTGGCTGCATCATGCGGGCATCTTTTCAATAGTGTCGTGTAAGAAGGGATTATGGGTATCCAACTGATTGATGAACCTGTTTTTGGTAATGGTGAGGTTTAGAAGAAGATAAATGGTGGTTACCTTGGCATTAGTACTATATGTTTTAACATACTCCACTCCTTCAATTTGATGAAAACCCTTAGCTTCCAAATGAGCTTTATAGAGCTCAACACCGTTATTCGAATTTCGTTTGATTCGGTAAATCCATTTATTTCCAACAACAAAAAAGGGATTATAAGGGACAAGGGACCATGTCTTGTTCTCTTCAAGGGCATGGAATTCTTTTTACCAAAAGAGACTTCAAAGAGAGAATGTGGTTTCTTGGATAGTGATTGACTGGATGCTCCAAATACTTTCTTCTTGATTATACCATGCATTGTCCGGGTGGTCATTTGATGAGTATGTTGGGTAAGGTGAGGAAGAACTAGAGTGATTGGTGGAGGAGGAACATGGGTTGTAGGTTGAGGAGGAATGCGATTGGTAGGTTGATTGTCTGGGAGAGGGAATCGAGATAGGCTTGGTGATATGGATTAGGATTAGATATTAAAGGTAGGTACATGTGAATTGGCAGGATGAATAGGTACTTGGTTGTGTAAGGCGGTAGTGGGTTGTAGATAAACATATGACATAATCGATGGTGGGGAGGGGGGATTTAAAGGAATGATTGTTGTTTACTGTGGAATAATAGAGGAGGAAGATGAGGAGAGTTCAAGGTTGCAGAAATCGATAGTCAATACTGAAGGATATGGAAAGATCCTTAAGTGCTTCACGGAAGCGTGAGGATCGCATCGTATGTGATCGGGAGTGACTAGTCGCATTAATTGCTCGAGGCAACTGAAATTAAAAGTTTTTCATGCGATGAAACCACATGATCCAAGAACGCACTTCCCGAATCGTTTCATCTAAACCACAAACAAGTAACATGATTACCTCTTGAAGCGTGGTTGCGATTGAGTCTATAAACGAAGAGACCTCCTGTCTCAAGTCTGATCCGACGGAGGAGACGCTTGCAAGCACGTTGATGAATGCTTCTCGCAATCCATGTTGATGATCCAAGCGGCGAATCTACTGATCTCGTTATACGAGATCGGATGTCTTCTTCACGAGCGAGATGCACCGAAGGAGACGGAGATCCACGAGCAAACAGTTCGGCAACATAACGGCGACGGTGCGGCTAGAGCGACTCTCTGTAGGGCTCCATGGTGGACGGTCACAAGAGAGAGAGAGAGAGAGATGGAGTTGTCAACTTGTAACCTCTTAGAAGGGCAAGGGGTGCCTCTTCTTGTATATGGTTTTGGGAGTCCATGGATTACAATCCATGGACTACACAAAATCAATGGATGAGATTGATTTTTGCTTCTTTTAATGGCCACGATGTTGTTGGAAAAAACATGACAACAATTAATTTAATTTAGATTAAATATATTAGATAACTCAATATAATTTAATCCTAAATTAAATCAAGTAATCTTGGAGATAATGGAAAGGAGAATCTCCCTTTCCATATAGGAGTGGTGGACGACCACCCTTTCCTTGTAGGAATTGGTGGCCGTCCCTATTCCTATTAGGAGTAGGAGATTCCTAATTCCAAGATTGCATGATTCCATGTATCTCAAATATTTACAACAACAATTGTTGTACATTATTATACAAAAATAATTCATAATTATTTTGAGAATATTGCAATCTTGTTATTGGAAATTTGTTAATCAAATTCACAACCCAAAGTAAAATGTAAATTACATTTTCAATTAACTGTCCAGTCCAATATGAATCCAATTCAAATCAACAATTAATTAACAAATATAAATTACAATTAGCTCTCTCTTATATATTATAAATCACATTTATAATATATACGATTAATATGGATAGTGCTATCCACAATATTCATATCCATGATAATTAAATCACATTTAATCATCTTGGATCTCTATTCTCATGTGTCCAAATAATATGAATCACATTCACATTATTTACATCTTTGATAATTAAATCACATTTAATTATCTAAGATAACTCTCTTTATGATATGAATCAAATTCATATTATTCATGATAATTAAATCACATTTAATTAATATATCAACAATGAAATTATCCTAAATTCTTTCAATGATAATGCGCTTTCTCCGCGGATATTTGAAGATAAGGATAAGGCGATTGTATTATTCCACGTATAGTGACTTGGATATTGAGATCACATCTCAAATCCAGATCTTGCGGACCTCTCATAGATGTTTTATTAAATCAAGATCGCAAATCTAATCTTCTCATTTCATCTGAATCACATTCAGATTAATGTCCAACATTTGGACCAAGATCAGATTATTTCTCTACTAAGAGGAGTCACTAAAATCCAGACCCGTTTCATCACTCCCTAGAAATGGAAGCGTCATGGTTATACAATCGTTTATGATCACTTCACCCTCACGTATTCCCAATACATGTACATCCTGCATACTGGAAGACCCAGAATAAACCCGAAAGATAAGATCAATTTTATGTTGTCCACTTTAGGGTTTTATCAGTAAGTTTCTCATTTGATCATTGGGAGTCGGTATCGATGATATACTTTCCAAAAGCATATATCATACCTAGGTCTTGATCATATACTTTCCAAAAGTATATATCAAACCTACAAATTCAGTTAAGCTTCCAAAGCGAGACAACCGTGCACGGAATTTGGTTCTTCCTAATATCTCATGAGTGAGCTCATGTCTTCTGGTTCAGTAAATGAACCTGTATGATCCCTTTGAGAGATCTTATTACTCATATACCATTGCATGCACACTATCGCGTCGGTGTATAGACCTTGATTAGGTTGTTAACCTATTGGTCTGTCAAATATACATACTCAGACATATAGTAACACATCTGTCTCTGGTCAGAGGATGCATGCTTATATCGTGACAACATACGATATAGGACTTTGAATATCTCTATCTTGTTAAGTCAACTCTTTGATCTAATTATCTAACACCTCCGAATCTCTATTCCTATGCAGAGGACCTGCATCAAGAGGTCGGTTAGATGTCAGCTTTCAGAGAAAGGATTGCCATCTCCTTCTCAGGCTGGAGATCATCTCTTAATAATCATTTGATGGTGCTTGATGAGTCCTCAATCTAACTCTTTAGATATTCATCCAACTCTTTAGATATTCATCCAAGCACCAGCCTCTATGATTCAATAATTGAATCAACAACTGTATGATCATTAAGATGGTCATGGTATATAGCCCTAATTGTACTAAGGGACCTATTACGCAAATTAGTTATTCTTCATTTCAGATCAGGGAATGGTATTCGCAATAACATTTATTGCATAATGACTCGCCATGGTCTCGCATGTCCAACAATCTCCTACTAGCTTAAAGAGCCATTAATGGGCTAATCTTTAAACTAGCACTCATGTGACAATCGTAGGCTATTTAAAAAATAGCTAGGTAAGCTGATCAGTCACTTTGTTCTCAAGAGACTACGCCAAGTCCTTTTACGACACTTGTATATCTCCCAGTATCAGTGCTCGCACTCAATGCGAATGTTGCATCTTATGCAACCGATACTCAATTTCGTCAATTATAGTATCCTTGACACTACAACTCAGTAATTATTATAATAAGTATTTCCATAATCCTTATTAGAATACCCTTATTCCTGGAGATCTCTATCTCCTAAGGTATCTGCAATTAAGACCTTTTAGGTCACTATCTATAAAGTCTTTCGTTCTTAAAGATAAGAGTTAGAGATCACTATCTTTAAAGTCTTGTCTTCTTTGAAGATATTGTTATTACTGCAACTAAGTGTTTTACCTCCATAGTAGGATTAGTAACAGTTTACTACTCCTGCTGCATGGCAGACATCTGGCTTTTGTAAACATCTAGCATACACCCGACTTCTCATAACTGATGCACAAGGGCAATCAGTTTTAGCATTCACTCCCTCAACTCTTTGAGGTGCTATCCCTTCAGATAGGTCAGTACCATATCTTAAGGGAAGGAAGCCTTAGTTGAGATTTTTCCCAAAAAATGGAACATATTCAAGGTGTACTAGTAATGTGATCGTTCCAATGCCCTCTTCTCTTAGCTTCTGAACACCTTCAGTAGTAAGATCAAAAAGGTATCCTTGAGATCATATCTCAAGGTATAGAATAATCATATTATAAAACACTTATTATTACCCTAATATCATTTTAAACGATTAGGTTATCACCTACATTTAGCATAATGAACGCAATGAGACTCCCACTAAGCTTCACATGGTTCATCAAGATTCTATCTGAAATCATAACATTTATAATTTCATCAAATCTCATCTTCTAAAAGCTTATTTGAGTCCATAGATGAAGTTTCTAAAGCTTGCACACCTTGCTTTCCTCAGCTATGAATCCCTGGGGCTACTTCATATGAATATTCTCGGAGAGGTATTCGTAGAGGAATTCAATCTCGACTTCCATCTTAAAGATGTCAAAGTCAAGTTGTGTATCTATATTTAGCAATATTTTGATGGGTATAAGCATGGTTACTGAAGAGCAAGTCTCATTGCAAGCAATATCTTCTCTTCGTTGTGTAGCTAATGGCTATGAGCTGTGCTTTGAAGGTCTCTACCTTCTCATCAGGTTTCCTCTTTCTTTTAAAGATCAATTTACACCTAACATGTTTTACCCTTATAGGTGGATCCTCGAGGGTCCATATACAACACTTGTATATAAAGTCTACTTTAGACTTTATTGCTAACATCCATCTTTCCATGTCATGATCCTTAGAAGCTTCATCACATGAAGTTCGATCATTGTCAGATTCCTCTGCCACATGGAATCCATCCGCATACTCATTTGAAGATGTATGAGTGTTTCATCTTTAATTGTTCATTTAGTTTCTGATTTCAGGAGCCTCATTATCTTCTCAAGATTACATGAGTTCCTTCATTTTCATCTTGATTCTCAAGTGTCCCATCCTCTAAGAGTTATATCCTTAGATATGAAATCTTTTAAGAATCTCAAGGTCATAAATTAGGTATCCAATACCATCCTTTATTTTCTTAATGAAGTAGCACTCTCTAGTGCTAGATTCCAGCATATATGCATGGAACTTGATTAAGGATATATATTGTAGTCTCTACTACATATATAACGGGAAAGTAAGAGATAATTATGCTAAGATTAATCATTGATCAAATCATGTCACACATGATCCAATTGTATCTCCCTACAACTCTATTGAGTTTAGGTGTATTAGGAGGACTGAGATAGGGATGATATTCATATCTCTGTAAGGTATTCTTTAAATTCATCTAATAGGTACATCATACCTAGGTTAGATCAAATTTATTTCATCTTCCTTCAAACTTTGGTTCTAAATCAAAATTGTGAAATCTTTGAACATTTCAAAGTTTTCTAAGGTGAAGGGAAGAAATCTCATATCATACATAATCATTAATAGATATCACATATCCATGGTGTTTATTCTAATATAGATGATCCACATACATCAATATGTATGAGATCTTGAATACATCAGCATCTAACACCATTCCTAGAGAAGGATTTATTGGACATTTTACTTTGAATACAATATTCATAAGTATGTAAGTTCTGAAATTTTAGACATTCTAAAGTTTCATCTCTTACTTGTATATTGATCTCATCAACAGACTTATGTCCAAGGTTTGATATCAGATCATTGTCAAATGATCTTCATCCTCCTATTGATCTTATAAGGTCTAATTTTCAGTTTTAAAAAAAATTAATGAACCATTCATTAATATCCTAATTTAGTAGAGTCCTATAGATGTCAGATAACTATCTGAAATATATCCATCATAACTCTTTATGATAGATCTATTCCAGAATCCATGTTTATTTCCAACATCTAGAAATAAATTATGAGTGCATTCTAATATCCAAGTCATAGAGACATTCTCTAAGACTAAGAACTCTCCCACGGAAAATATGAAGTCTATCTATCCATTAAATATTGTCGCAACAATTGCATCATTATCCATGAAGATGACTATTAAACTTGAAGATCAAATTCCACTCTTCTAAAACATATGCAACTGAATGCAAGTGTTATTAGAAGATTGAGATACAATAATTAGACTTTGATCTTATCAAATAAGTAAGTCAATATCAATGATTATATATACATTATTCTGATGCACCGAGTCCTTCTCTAAGGATTCTAGATAGACTTGATAGTCATACTATCAACGCATCAACTTATTGCAGTATTGGCATTCATCCAACTCTTTGGATGTCATATGGAAGTCATAGAAGTATAGTCAACTCTTTGATTTTCCTTCTTGATTAGGTCCAACCCATGCTTCCACTGCACTCTCTTCATCTTTAAACAACCATTGCTTAAGACAAAAGATCTCTTATGTTGAACTCAAAAAGAATTCAAAGAGCATTTCAACATTTATACATGCTTCATTCAATTCATACAATATGAATATTATGAAGCTACATGAGTGACTAGAGTATATATAATAGAATGATGACACTCATCGTATCTACATTCATCTAAACTCTGAAAGACTTTGGTTCAGGAAGGTACTGATACACCTACAATACATCATCTCTTATATAGCCACCATTCTGCATGATGCAGGGAACCAAGTCATTCATGATTAAATGTTGAGAGCACATATGCATGCCAGAACATCTTCTTAGATTTTATAAGGATTATTTTACAATTACGATCATCATTGACATGTCACTTCTAAAGTACATTCGATGAGAGATCGACTATAGCGACATACAAACCCTAGGGTTGTAGACCTATTGTCTATTTAATTGTCATTTCTCATTATCATGAGGAAACTTGTACATTACAACCACATACATTATATGTCCAACTGCAAGTACAATATCTTGATCATTGGATCCAATCCATGACATTTTACTGGTTATTATTGAGTACAGTATTGAGTGGGTTTATGAAGGATTCTCTGAAATAAGAAATTTACATAAATAAATATAAATATATATATTACTTAGATTTAGGAATTTTTATATCAAAGTTGTCTTGCCTTGTCAACACTGAAGGTTCATTCCCTTGACCACTTTCAATGTAATAAGAGATATATTACATTACATCTAAGCAAGATCTGGGATCTCCTTCCTTATCTTTGTCACACCCAATAATATGAGAACTTGTAACTTCGATAAAAAGAAGCGGGAACACATTCCACCTTGCAAGTCCAACTTGTATTCCCAATTCAGTCTTGAACATCCGGGCCCACCATCCCTAAGGTGATGTTGACCCGTCGTTAATTGAACCAACCGTCAACAGGATTAGTACTCGCTATGCGCAATCCAATAACGTCCCAATAATATGAGGACTCGATATTGGGGTTACTACGCATACAACCTTACTCTTTCGAGAAGCAAAGAGCCCGATCCAGGTGCGCTTGCATATAGGAGCTGTCACTTCGGACATGCGTCTCCTACATACAATCCCTGACGACGGAACCCTTCGCCTTAACGAGAGACCAGTGGATGTCACTTATATAATCCTCCATATCATGTTCAAACTTTAATTAATCATTATGAATTATATTCATTACGCTTAATTCTTTCAAGGGAAATCACAACTCTATTCATAATAGAGTGTTTTAATTTTAATTTTATTCCAATTAATCTAATCATATTAAATTAATGATCCAATTAATATCCAACAAACATTCTTTATTGTTACTTGAAGTATGGTATTATCTGAAATATGTATTATTTCAAATTTTAATAATTAGAAAAAATACACCGTTTCTCTCATGCATTATCGAGTCCCTACCGTTGTCATGGCCAATACCGACGGGAGTGGGACAGTCCGCATATGGTGCGACTTGCTACCCCAACGCTCCCCGACTAGACACCATATCCACCTCAGGAAAGGATAATGCCAAATTGATCATTGTATACTTGAGATGATAATCGGTTTTTCAACCGAAGTTATACCATACATTAATAACCAAAATATTTTTGATTAACAATATAAGTAAATTTGCTAAACAAATTCCCAATCCTTTTCAAGCAACTATGTTTGTTAGAAAGTAGATCATGTAGATCATGTAACCAATTTGTGATCTAGATAATATCTCATCAATTATTTATTCAAGCAATGCCATTTAAAGAAGTAACTATCATTAAATATTTCACAGATATTTATCCATAATTATTCCAGAAAATTAACAATTAATTTCACTAATTGATTAAATGACAAATACAAGGTTCTTGATTAGGAAACTAATTTCCAGCAGTGACCCTCACTTGCTAAAATTAGCATATCTCAATCAATTTAAATCCAAATCAAGCAAAATAAGTTTCTAAAGTTTGCTAATTTGATTTACAACAGAACCTATTTGATTTGCACACATTTCTAGGCGTTTCAAATCAGCAATTAACTCTTTAATTACGTCAAGACTCGCAGTCCCCAAAACAGTGGATACATGTTCACTAAAATGTTCATACTTGAGAAAACGGATTCGAAATCATGCAAACTCAGATCCCATAGTTTTCTTATTTAATGGGGGGACATAATTCAATTGTTAATATCATGTTTAAACGTTTTAAACAGGGTTGAAAATAATCACTAAATAGGAGATGCGAAAATGAAATGCGAGAAAACTTTCGCAAATCCTAACGAACCCAAGTCTTCCTAGGTTTATGGATCGCATCCAACACCTCCAACCAGGCTCTTATAGTACTTGAAGGATATGGAAAGATCCTTAAGCGCATCACGGAAGCGTGGCGATCGCATCGCATGCGATCGGGAGCGACTAGTCGCACTAGTTGCTAAAGGCGACGGAAATAAATTTTTTTCATGCGATGAAACCACATGATCCAATAACGCACTTCTCAGATCGTTTAATCTAAACCACAAACAAGTAATAGGATTACCTCTTGAAGCGTGGTTGCGATCAAGTCTCTAAACGAAGAGACCTCCTGTCTCAAGTCCGATCCGATGGAGGAGACGCTTGCGAGCACATTGATGAAACGCGTGCGTCTCGCAATCCATGTTGATGATCCAAGTGACGAATCTCCTGATCTCGTCACACGTGATCCGATATCTTCTTCACGAGCGATGCGCACTGAAGGAGACAAAGATCCACGAGCAAACCGAAGGAGCCACATTGCAGCGAGAGCGACTCTCTCTAGGACTTCATGGTGGATGGCCACAAGAGAGAGGGCATGTAGAGAATGAGAGAGAGAGAGATAGGGAGTTGTTGTAGACTTGTAACCTCTTACAAGAGCAAGGGGTGTCTCTTTTTATATAGGGTTTTGAGAGTCCATGGATCACAATCCATGGACTACACAAAATCAATGGATGAGATTGATTTGTGCTTCTTTCAATGGCCAAGATGTTTTTTTTAATAGTAGGCCCGGTAATTTCTGGGGTCCGGAGCGTCCCCACTGTCCCCACTGGGACTCGAACCCGGGTCGTTTAAAGTGGAGGCACACTGCTCTACCACCCGACCACTCCTTGGGTTCCAATGGCCAAGATGTTGTTGGAAAAAAACACAACAATTAATTTTATTTAGGTTAAATATATTTGATAAATCAATATAATTTAATCCTAAATTAAATCAAGTAATTTTGGAGATAATGGAAAGGAGAATCTCCCTTTCCATATAGGAGTGACGGACGACCACCCTTTCCTTGTAGGAATTGGTGGCCGTCCAATAGGAGTAGGAGATTTCCAATGCAGTCTCCAAGATTGCATGATTCCATATATCTCCAATATTTACAACAACAGTTGTTGTAAATTATTCTACAAAAATATTTCATAATTATTTTGAGAATATTGCAATCTTGCCATTGGAAATTTGTGAATCACATTCACAACCCTAAATAAAATGTAAATTACATTTTCAATTAACTGTCCAATGTGAATCCAATTCAAATCAACAATTAATTAACAAATATAAATTACAATTAGCTCTCTCTTATATATTATAAATCACATTTATAATATATATGATTAATATGGATAATGCTATCCACATTATTCATATCCATGATAATTAAATCACATTTAGTCATTTTGGATCTCTATTCTCATGTGCCCAAATAATATGAATCACATATACATTATTTACATCTTTGATAATTAAATCACATTTAATTATCTAAGATAACTCTCTTTATAATATGAATCAAATTCATATTATTCAGGATAATTAAATTACATTTAATTATCAATTTTCTCATTGCTCGGATATATAATATCAACAATGAAATTATCCTGAACTCTTTCAAGGATAATGCGCTTTCTCTGCGGATACTTAGAGATAAGGACATGGCGATGGTATTTTTCCACGTATAGTGACTTGGATATTGAGATCACATCTCAAATCCAGATCTTGCGGACCTCTCATAGGTGCCTGATTAAATCAAGACCTCAAATCTAATCTTCTCATTGCATCCGAATCACATTCAGATTAATGTCCAACATTTGGACCAAGATCAGATTACTTCTCTACTGAGAGTAGTCACTAAAATCCATACCCGTTTCATCACTCCCTAAGAATAGAAGCATCATGGTTATACAATCGTTTATGATCACATTACCCTCACGTATTCCCAATGGCCAATACCTATACATCCTGTATACTGGAATATCCAGATACACCCGGAGTATAAGATCAATTTTATACTGTCCACTTCAGGGTTTTATCAGTAAGTTTCTCATTTGATCATTGGGAGTCGGTATCGATCATATACTTTCCAAAAGCATATATCATACCTAGGTCTTGATCATATACTTTCCAAAAGTAATCAAACCTACAAATTCAGTCAAGCTTCCAAAGCGAGACGATCACGCACGGAATTTGGTTCTTCCCAATATCACATGAGTGAGCTCATGTCTTCCGGTTCAGTAAATGAACTTATATGATCCCTTTGAGAGATCATATTACTCATATGCCCTTGTATACACACCAACGCGCCAGTGTATAGACCTTGATTCGGTCATCAACTTATTGGTCTGTCAAATGTACATACTCAGACATATAGTAACAGATCTGTCTTTGGTCAGTGGATGCGTGCCTATATCGTGACAACATACGATATAGGACTTTGGTTATCTCAATCTGTTAAGTCAACTCTTTGACCTAACTTATCTAACACCTCTGAATATCTATTCCTATGCAGAGGACCTGCATCAAGAGGTCGAATAGATATCAGCCTTCAAAGAAAGGATTGTCTTCATCTCAGGCTGGAGATCATCTCTTAATAGTCATTCGACGATGCTTCATGAGTCCTCAATCTAACTCTTTAGATATTCATTGAAGCACCGGCTTCTCTGATTCAATAATGGAATCAACAGCTGTATCATCATTAAGATGGCCATGATACAGAACCATAATTGTATTAAGGGACCTATTATGAAAATTAGTTATTCTTCATTTCAGATCAGGGAATGATATTCGCAATAACATTTATTGCATAATGGCTCGCCGTGGGCTCACATGCCCAACAATCTCCCACTTAGCCCAAAGAGCCATTAATGGTCTAATCTTTAAACCCCTACTCATGTGACAATCATAGGCTATTTAGAAAAATAGCTAGGTAAGTTGATCAGTCACTCTGTTCCCAAGAGACTACGCCGAGTCCTTTTATGGCACTTGCATATCTCCCAGTATCAGTACTCATATTCAATGCGAATGTTGCATCTAATGCAACCAATACTCAATTTCGTCAGTTATAGTGTCCTTGACACTACAACTCAATAATTATTATAACCAATATTTCCATAATTCTTATCAGAATACCCTTATTCGTGGAGATCTCTATCTCTCAAGGTATCTGCAATTAAACCTTTTAGATCACTATCTATAAAGTCTTTTGTTCTTGAAGATAAAGAGATCACTATCTTTAAAGTCTTGTCATCTTTAAAGATATTGTTATTACTAGTGGATGTTTATGGATAGTAGAAGAAAGGTTTGTGCGCTGCTTTGGGCCATCTGGTTGACTAGAAATTGTGTCATCTTTCAGGGTTGGAGATTTTATTTTTAGAATGCTCTTGAGCATGCCAAAACTCTGGTGGATGTTTGGCACTTGTAAATATGATTACTCTATTTTTAATATATATTCTTTGGATGGATCTCTAAAGGAGGTTCTTCACATCGATTCTAAAAAACAACAAATAACCTAAAAAAAGACACTTTTTTGACTGAAAAGAGGGTGTGCTCCTGAGTCGGGAGTCACCTCAGATTATGAGAAATAGAAAGACATGTTACATTAGCGAGAGGCCCATAAATTATAGAGAGCCGCACAATGAGAAACGACATTCTCAGGGTAGAATCTTTGATTCTTGAAAATTAGATCATTTCTCCCAAGCCAGATGGCCCAGATCACCGCAAAAGGCTTGGAACGATCGTCGGAAGAGTCCATGCCCACGCCACGCAAAGATCTCCAGAATGCTTCTAATCCACTGGCGTCCACCCAAGCCACCCCGGAGTCCCTCCAAATCTGCCTCGAAGAAGTACACCCAAAGAACAGATGATCAACATCTTCATCGGACTCCCCACACCTGTCGCAGCGTGCATCCTCCAATCCAAAAATTATTTTCCTCCTCGCCTTATCACAAACCCGATTTCTCCTAAGACACCATAAGAAAATCTTCACCCTTTGCGGGATTCTGGCCGCCCAAATGATCTTCATATCCAGACAAAGATTGACATTCTGCTCAGTAACCGCATGCATCCCCCGCAAAGCGTCGTATGTCTTCTTTACCGAGAACCTCCCCCCTTTCCACTCGAAATGGTCAACCCGCTGGGTCATTTCTCCCTGTGGAGGCAGCTTTGCAAGCATCCTCATGAACTCCTCCATGCACAGGTCCGAGAGTTCCGTAACAAAAAGCGGCGCCCGTGCCCCATGATCCGCCACTTGAGCCAGCATGGCGTCCTTCGACATTGCTAACGCCTCCAGGCGAGGAAATCTCCTACCAAGGACACCATCTTCCAACCAGTCATCTCTCCAGAATCTGAATAGTTGCCCGTTCCCCACACATGGCCATAGAAGCGGTGTGATGGTTGGTTGAATACTACGGATTCCAGCCCATAGCAACGACTCAAATCCTTTCCTCTCTGGATTCAACTCGCCATTAACTTCATAAATGCACCTCATCAATCTGACAACTAGTGATGACGAGGATCCCCAAATCTGGATTACCCACTTCACAAGTAGGGCTTTGTTCATAGAATCAACATCACGGACGCCAAGACCGCCATTACTCAAACCCTTCGTAACATCGTCCCAACTCACGAGATGTAGCCCGGATCGTGGTTGCCTCCCGTCCGACCAGAAGAAAGCCTTCATCATAAATTCCACCTTCCTCCGAACCCCACTCGGCATTAACCGAGTCGAGTAGACAAAGATGGGGATGGCAACCAGAACATGCTTGAGGAGAGTTAACTTCCGACCTTTAGAAAGAGTGATTGCTTTCCATCTCGTTAGTCTCTCCTCCATTCTACGCACTATGTTGTCCTAATCCGATCTCCTTAGCTTGTCGTCCACCAACGGTAGCCCCAGATACTGTAAAGGCAGGTTCCCCAACCTGCAGGCCACCACATCTGCTAGCCTGCCACGCTCATCCCCATCTAAATTGATACCCACGACCACCGACTTCTGCCTATTAATCTTAAGGCCCGAGAGACTGGAAAAGATATCGACGATGCGTGCTGCATTCCTGCTTTGCTCCTCCGAGCCACCAAGGAAAAGTATCGTATCTGCATACTGTAGCAAAGGAATCGAGAGGCTACCCATTCGGAAGCCCTCGCACCACTGAATCTCTACCGTACGGTTGAGAAGAACCGCTAGACAATCTGCAACCAAAACAAATAGCATTGGAGCAAGCAGACACCCCTGGCGGATCCCACGTTGCGGTTGCACCAGACCCCCCTCTGGCTTGCCATTCAGTAATGTAACAACCCTAATTTCTAAAGGCCAACTAAATCCTAGATGATGAATGATTATGGATGAAAGTTGATGGGATTTGGAAAGTCATTAAGTGACTAAGTGGTGGTTTATGGCCAAGATGTGATTAAGTGGTTAAGTGTGATTAGTGAAGAATCACTATTCATGGGTGGGCCTTCTTTGCGATATTAGAAAGTTGAGTGGGTTTTTGTTGCAAAATGACCAAGGCCTATTTAGTCCCACTAACCCCAATCTCGGCCACACTGAAGCTTAATTCCTTCTTCTTCATCTTGAGACTTGGAGCTCTCTTCTCTCCATGGCCGAAACCTTCTTGGACCTCCACCTTCTTCCTTAGTTTTCTACCTCATCTCTCCACCAAATTTGAGTTTCTTGGGCTCAAATTAAAGTTGGGAAGGAGAGAAAGAAAGATCAAGTGTTGCATGTAGGATCCAAGGCCAAGCTTGGATCGAATTTGGAGTTGGCGGGCTGGAGATGCTGCTGTTCTTGAGCAGTTCTTGAGCACTGTTTAAGGTACAAATCATACCCCTCTTTGCTGCCATTAAGATGGAATTTTCTCCACCCTGTGAGCCTTGTGTTGAGCTGCTATATCAAGGCTTTGATTGTGATTCTTGTTGGACTTTGATTTGGTTTTGGAGTGGCTTTTGATGAACGATTTTGGGGATTTCCATATCTGTGTATGCTTGATAAATCCGAGTTTTTGACATGGTTTGGGGGAAATTCTTGAGCTCTTTCGTTGGCATTTGATTGCCTGTTAGATCCTCCATCATTTTGGCTTTAGATCCATGTGCAAATTTCGGATTTTTATGATGATTTTGGGGGATTATGGTTGATGTTCACATGGACCAACAGCTGATATTCAGATCTGTGTTCTTGTGATTTGCATGCGTTGATGCATGATTTTTGTATGATATAAGGGCCACTTTCTAGTATCCTTGATTGTTGATCTTGTCTCCATTCTATTGGCCTTTAATCCATGGCTTAGATGTGGATTTGAAGATGATTTTGGGAGTGTTTTAACTGCTGTTATATTGCAGTTCAACAAGTTTCAGATTCTGTGATCTTATCCTTTGAATGCTGCATGTTTTGAGGCATGTAAAGACCTCTTAATGAACCCTTATTGCTGGACTTTAAGGATTAATTGATGCTTTAGTATATGAAGATGAATCACACAAAATTGGATGAGTTTTGAAAGAACTTAAGTGCCTTGAACTGTGAAGTGTTTCTGTTATACTATACACTATGCGCATGATTTAGTTGCTGAATGTTGCATGTTTTGAGGCATGTAATGACCCTTAAAATGCTGAACTTTAAAAGTATTATGATGCTCTAATCATGGATAGTGAACCCCATAAGATTGTGTGAGAAACTTGAGAATTTATAGGTGCTTGAACTGTTGAGCATATAGCTGTGCACACATGCAATTCAAATGTTGTCATGTGAATGAATTTGATTATATAGAAACCCTCTTCAGACCATATATGAGTTATGTCTTAGTCTTGTTTGATGACTACAAATATGGACTGGAATCCCTTGATATTAAATTTTAGAACTAAGAACACACTGAAGATAATCTTTGCCCATTTGGTTGTGCACTCACATGACATTGTGGCTGAATTGTATGTTGAACTTGGGAGTGTAATCACCCTTATAACAACCTTGAGTTGTTCCTTACTTAAGTCCATGATAAACACTTTAATCCCCCCCTTACATTGATAAATATAAAGAGCTTTAGTGTGATGTTTGTATGAACTATGGACTGTGATATAAATAGGAAATTTCACATATGAAAATAAGACTGTATACGGGACTTGTCATCTGACCCTAAGTCAGCTAAGGAGTCTAACTCCTCCAAACTGTGAATTGACTTCTGATACCTTAAGACCTTGAAATCTCTAAGTAGCCATATCTTGTATGCGTTGTGAATCTTGGGGAACATAGGAAAGAAAGATGTTACAAATCTGGTAGTCAAAGATCTTCAGATAAGATGTTCATCAGTGAGAGATGAGAGAGAGAGACTAATAACACGTCTGTATCCCTGACCTTGGATCAGTTGAGGATTTGTAGACAAGTTCGGGTCTAGGACCGATAACTTGTAAATGTGAATATGAATCAAGCAATTGATACACATAGAGTGAAATATGAAAAATAAAAGAAATGGTGATGTCACATATGGTCAGTCATGGAGATTTATACTCCGACTGTGCGAGGGCGCGATGATCCTCACCTGAGCAGGAGATGAGGTCGCTCAGGCTTGGGTAGCGGACATTGAGAGCATGGGTCTAGGATCCTAGTCTTCTGTACGTGTTAACTTCGAGCCGGCTCGGTTTTTACGCTTCTTTGGGATCCCCGAGTTGTCTAGTCCATTCCGCTGACCCGTTGGTTTTTCTTAGAGAGCCTAGATTGGGGGTTCTCTGCAGTTAGTTACGAGCTCGTCTGGTTTTTACTTAACTCTTCTCCTCCAGGAGTTGAGCAACGAGAGAGGAAGTCGGGTCTGGTAGGCTTACCTCTTCTCTTTCCTGCCTCTAGTGGCGTAGTAGTCGTATTACCACTGCCTTTCCCTTGGACCACACTTCCACTGGGGTTGGCAAGACAAACGAATCCCTTCGGGGGTTTCCTCACCGCAGAAATTAATTTACCTTTCCGCCAGGTTTGTGACCTGGTGATGGGGTAGTGATTAATAGACATGTGACAGTTCACCAATTGCCCAGTTAAGTTATAGTTTTATCAGTAGACATTGATGACTTCACTATTACCTTTCCGTCAGGTTTGCGACCTGGTGATGGGGTAGTGGTTAGTAGACACTGATGAATCCTTTAATTACCTTTCCGCCAGGCTGTGACCTCGTGATGGGGTAAGAGATGGGTGACTTTCCGCTATCTGCCTAGTGATGACTTTCCACTAAGAGACTAGTGACGACATGTACCGTTAGTAGAGACTAACGAGGGTTGGGTGTTGAGAGGGTTGTGAGTTCGTTTCCTCTTGTACACCTTCATGAGCAAGCTATCACACATGTCGACCGAGTATCAATGTGAGTTGAGAGAAAAGCTAGAAGAAGTGTTGGGAACTTAGTTAGGATGCAAGGTACCATCGCATGCCTACGGAGGCACCCCAACCCTGAGGCGTACATCATACCTCAGAGTCATAGTGTGAGGTTCAATCTGGACTTTGAAGTCCTACCCGGATATCGAGGTCCTAACCGGATCAAGACCACAGACTTACTTCTAGGCTTGAGTTGTTTGGTTAGTTCCATTGATCGAAGGAGACACGGTGTGGTAGTGAGCGAGTGTGTTCTTCTTGTTAGCCTTTCGAAAGCAAGTAAATAACTTAAAAGAATCAATTAACCCACTTTTACTTGCTAGTTCTTTTGTCCACTACAGTTACTTTACTGTTTTTCTACTTGTTCTAGTCTTTTCTTACTACTTTCCTTAGTAGAACTGCGTAGAATTTGTACTTGACAATTGTTGACAGATACTTGCTTGTCCCCTTTCTAGTTGTGGCAGGCAAGGGTCTAGCTACCGAGTAGCCGACGTAGTTTGGGCTACAGTCGTTTCTTTTTGGAGGATACACTTTCAGAGCAGGTATATCTTTTGAAGTTCATTTGTACAGTTGTTTGTTGTGCTCTCCTCTGTAGCCTTATTTTTGGGATATATATGTATATTGGGTGTTGTGAAAACCCAACATGTTTATATGAATGAAATGAAAAGGAATGAATACCTTGTTGTTCAGTTCTGGTGTATTGTAACTTCCGCTCTTAGTTTCCTCATGGTTGCTTGTTTAGCCGAATAAATCTTGTGAATGTCATCATGTTTAAAAGCGAAAAAATTCCCAGGTTTTCGTAATATCGGATTAACTCTAAGCTAATTAAGTAGGCGAATGACGTGTTTGTCGGGTAACCTAAGGTCCTCGGGAGGAGGTCGTGACAAGTAAGATGGAGAACGAGGAAGTTATGACACACCTCTTCATCCATTGGATCCAAATCTTCGGGAAACCCCTCCTCCTCAGCGAGGTTCACAAGAAACACTAATCGACGTAGTCATAGGCTTTGGCATAGTCAATCTTCTACAACACACCTTTCTTCCTTGATCTTTTCCATTCAAGACAAATCTCTGATGCCGCAACCAATCCCTCCGCCATGTGGCACCCCAGGATAAACGCGGACTAACCCTGAAGCATAATGGAATCCAGGACTAGCCTGAGCCTGTTCGCAAGCACCTTCACCACGATCAGATGGATGGCGTTGGAGATCGCGATTGGCCTGTAATCATCAACACACATCGGATTCTCCTTCTTCGGCAAAAGAAAGATCAACGCCCTGTTCACCTTGTCGAAGCCTTTGTTAGCCATACTGAACTCAAAGAGGACCTCCAAGACTTCCTCCTTTAGGAGGTCCCAGAACTCATGGTAGAAACACCAATCGACGCAGTCATAGGCTTTGGCATATTCAATCTTCCACAACACGCCTTTCTTCCTTGATCTTTTCCATTCAAGACAAATCTCTGATGCCGCAACCAATGCCTTCGCCATCTGGCGCCCCAGGATAAACACGGACTGGCCCTGAACCACAATGGAATCCATGACTAGCCTGAGCCTGTTCGCAAGCACCTTCGCCACGATCAGATAGATGGCGTTGGTGATCGCGATTGGCCTGTAATCATCAACACACATCGGATTCTCCTTCTTCGGCAAAAAGGAAGATCAACGCCATGTTCACCCTGTCGGAAGCCTTTGTTAGCCATACTGAACTCAAAAAGGACCTCCAAGACTTCCTCCCTTCAGGAGGTCCCAGAACTCACGGTAGAAGAAAATCGGGAACCCATCTGGCCAGGCGCCCCATCTGTATTCAGTCCTCACACAGCTCTCCTCACCTCTATAAAAGTCGCTACAAGATCGTCCGTCTGTACCCTGGCAAAGGATCTCGCCCCCAGGCCCCGCCATCCCCAGCCATCTCTCTGCTCCTACGTGAGAAGTCCACAAAGTGGTTTCGCAGCACGCCGCCAATCTGGCTCCTCCCCTGACACCCACACCTCGCCAACCTCCATTTCATGTAGGGAGTTTCTTCGCTTCCGCCCAGATGCCATGGAGTGAAACAACCTCGTGTTTGTGTCGCCTTCCTTCAGCCATTTCTGCCTCGATCTTTGTTTCCACTCGGCCTCCTCCTTTTTGTCTTCTATCATTAACTCCTCCAGACAGCCTCACCCCTCTACACGCACCTTTCCTGCCCTATCCTCAAATCCCATCCACCCTCACCCCCCCTCCCCTCTCCCTCACTCTTCACGTGGCTCGGATCTCATCAAAAGTACTGCATGTCAAACTACTGTGTGAATCTCGATACCGCCGAGCCCACCAGAGCTTGACTTCTCCACTGTGCAATTACCATGTCTCTGAATCCCTCCTCCAGTAGCCAACTGCGCTCGAAATGGAACAGAACCTCTTAGCTCTCTCCTCTCCCGACGACCAAAGAATAGGGGTGTGGTTCGAGTAAGCCCGAGGAAGCGCCCAAGCCCTGACCAAGGGAAACGACTCCATCCCTGTGGCAGATAACAAGAGCGGTCCAGTCTGGAATGAGATCTGACGTTCCGCTAAGAGTAGGCACATCCAATCGCATCAACAATGGCCCAAGCCCTGACCAAGGGAAACGACTCCATCCCCATGGCAGATAACAAGAAGCGGTCCAGTCTGGAACGAGATCTGACGTTCCGCCAAGAGTAGGTAAAACCAATCGCATCAACAATGGATAGTCCTAAAGAATGCCCTACTCTTCTGAAGCTTTCTGATCTCGGATCCCTCCCTTCCCCAGAATACGACCTGTCCTTCGAAGAAGAGTAACATTGAGATCACCACCAATTATCCATATCCCATCCGAGAAAAGCGCTCCCAACCCCTCCACCTCTGCTGCCAGGGACCCACCATCCGACCCATTCGACCCATAGACGTTCGTGACCACAAGCAGTACACCATTAACCCTCCGTTTCAAAGTCACCGAAAGCAGAAATTGGTCTTCGAAAACCCCACCATCTCAAACATATCGTTGGACCAACATGTTAGAATACCTCTCGAGGCTCCACAGGCCTCCATCTCCGCCAACCCAAACAAAACTATCGTCTACGCCAAGTTCCCTCCAGGCTCTGGCCTCGCACACAGATAACCTAATCTGCTGGAGTAGTATAATGTCAACACCGACCTCCTTAGTAGGTTCTTGATCCCAAGTCATTTGTCGGGGCGGCCCAACGCCCTCACATTCCAAGAAATCATCTTCATTAAATAGCACCAAGCCTTGACATCTTAGGAGGGATCACCCCCAATCTTTCAGCAATGTCTCTGTCCAAAATCTCAAATCTGTTCTGCATCATCGTCGGTCCTTCGGTGGAAGAAAGCTGCCGACACGACGAACTGTCGAGCTACAGGGAAGCACATATCGCCGCCCTTCGCTTCCTTCTCTCCGAGAGGGCACCTCCCCTCCGTACATAGGCCGCTCCGTACCTGGAATGTCCTCCGGAGCTCCGCCTCACCAGGCCTAAACCCAACATCCTTGCCATCTTCCCCCGCATCGTTCCCTTCCGCATGATTCACGCCCAACTGCTCCTCGTGGCCATCAGATGCCCCTTCTGAGCGTCGCTGACCCTCCCATGGGTGTGACAGCCGGCTGGGCCACCGCCACAGACCTTTTTCGTCCCCCCTACAAATGGGAGCCGTCCTCGAGAGCCGTCATTTCGCATTTCCCCCTCACCTCCTGCCTCGATACTTCGGCAGTCTCCGCAGAAGAAACGACCACGATGGCTTGTACTGCGATGTTGTGGAGAGACCGGGCATCGCCCTCCAGCGTAGCCGTAGTCCCCAACTGCAAATTTGCACCGCCTTCAGATGAGGGCCCAGGGTCCCCCAAGCGGTTCTCCGAATGAAAGGCTAAAGGCGGATCCATCCGCCTCCGCTCGCCCGCAGCAGGAATCGACCCAACCAGGTTGGCGGGTATACAAGTCTGCCCAATCAGATCCCTTTTGCCATCTGAATCGAAGTTTTCTTCCGAATGCGAATCACCACAACTCCCGGAGTCCCTATGCGCAAAAATCACCGCGCTCTTCAGAATCTGAGCCGCAGAAATCACGCCGAAAGGGATGCTGGACAGGATACGATGCGCCTCCTTCGGACTTGGAGCCCCCTCGAGCCGTTGCGCCGAGGCGTGGCCCTCGGGAATCGAAGTCTGCCCTTCGACCACCCTAACATATCACACATATCGCTCGTCTATACCCCTTATATTGCACATATCATTCATATCGAACATATCGTTGTTAATGCTGATTGCTGGCGGCATGGTTATTAAGGCGGCAAGGCGACAAGGCGTTACACCTGGGCGCCTGGGCGCCTAGGCGCGCCTAGGCGTTTTCCAAAGTGTGTATTACATATCGCATTTGAGACATGCGACATATAGTTATTTAAAGCAAATGGATGTTGCATGTCTCAAATGCGACATCATTTTTTTATTTTTTTATATATATATCGCATATCAAAAATGCGACATGTATATTGCATTTTCAAAATGCGCTATGTATATCGCATTTTGTAAATGCGCTATGTATATCGCATTTTCAAAATGCGATATATGTGTAGAACACATAAAAAAATAGTCGCCTGGCGCCAAGGCGCCCAGGCGACCCAAGGCGTAGACACAAGGTGCGCCATTTTCAATAAAACTAAGGCGCTCTTTCTAGGCGCTAGACCTGGGGCGCCTAGACGCCTAGGTGGCCGCCTAGGCGCGCGCCTTGACATCTATGGCTGCTGGGTAGATATTCGAAATGGAGTTTGTCCAAGTTCTTAGAACAGTAAATGACTTACAAATATACACTTAGATCACACATATCGATCATCTATGATCTTTATATGCACATATTAGTCATTTATCGAACATATCATTGTTAATGTTGATTGTTAACTGATAAACATCGAAAGTGAAAATAAAATAACTAAGTTAACTACACTTAGAACACATGTTTTATTCATGGAAGAAAATGAATGACATTGTAGATCAGACACTTGATTCTAGAATGTAGATATTGATTAATGAGACAATGTTTCACTTATAGAAATAGTTTTGTGAATAAGGTTCTAGTAAATTGAAAAATTAATTATAGACTTACAACAAGTAAAGATGCATCTATTCATAAAAATAAGTGAAAAAATGCAAATTAATGAAATATCATAAAAGATATTACTTGATCATGAGTTCAGAACCAAGAGTTCCATAGTGGATCCGTATCACCCCCTTTCATGTTGTCTCTCATAGCGCATCGCAGACTCAATGAACTCACAGTAATTCTCCCATGTCATGTATGAGTATATGACATTGTAATCCATCACATAATGCATGTACTGATGGTCATCGATGCCTATGAGTATTCCAAGACGAGGATAAACAACACTCGATCCGGTAGCACGATTCGCGCGACGAGGCTGTGAAGTACTAGCTTGAGATCCTCGGGATGACAACGACGGAGTAGGAGACGATATATGTGAAGGAGGAAGTATGATCATGTAATAGTCGGGAAAGATACCATAACTTTCACCTCCAAATAGCTTCCCTGGCTCTGCTTGGCCTGGCTACCTTGATAGTTTTCATCACTATAGTTATTGTATCCATATCCGTTGTAACCATATGATGGATGTGTCTGCTCCTGAGGAGATCTAGGAGGAGGAGCATGAAAATATTCTGGGAAGACGCCAAATGATCTCTCGTGTGATGATCCATATCTGCCAAGGGGACTTGGTGTTGCTTCACGATAAGGGCTGCCAATGTCCATGTAGCTCAAGGAACCTACATATGATATCAAATCATCTATGTAGTTGTCTGTAATATGATGACCATGTCTGTACGCTTCGTAATCATAGGTCCCAAACTTGGACTTGGGACAAATTATCCACATGTATTTGTATGTTGTTCCATATATTCACATGTTACATGGAGCCCTTCCTCGAATCTTGTATCATGTGGTCTACGACCACCATCTGTTGACCCCCTGAATATATTTCCCCATCACCAGATCCACCACGTCCGTCAACAACAAACATTATCATCTCCACTATCATCCTTTGATTTGGATTTAGATTTGGAACCAATGGAGAGAATGCCATCAACAACTGCATCAAGATCCAACCCTCCAAAGGGTCCATTATCCATTCGGATCTAGTCATGTAGTCATCGACATCTGCTTCCATTTGTTGTCTTATATTCTGATTCGGCCTTCCTCCCGGTTGATCTAGCACTGAAGCACCAATGGAATCCATCTTCATCTGCATTGTCATCGTGCATTTTGAAAATGTATGCAAGATCGATATGGTTTGTGTAGTCCTCTTTGTCATGGCCCTCCATTGCATGTTTCATCTTTAGCCTCAAGTTGTAGTACACACAGACAATATCATGGAGCTTTTGTTCTCCCAGCATGTCCTGTCTCTTTAATTGAATCATGTTGAATGTACTCCAGTTCCTCTCACAACTACTAATAGATGCAGTTAGAGACAATACTTTTACTGCCACCTTTCGCATGTTGGGAGCTTCAATCCCGTATAACAACCACCATTCGATTGCAGAAAATCCAAAGGAGATAAATCAATTATAAAAAATATAATAATACGTCATAAGACTCATGTCACTATCAATGGACTTATTCATCCTTAACAGGAAGAGTATTACTCTGTCCATTGACCGCGGTAATTCCACTGGTGGACCTTAAAGCATCCCGAAAGTATTTGACCTGCTCATTGCTTGATAGCATAAATTGTCACATAATTAATATTTTGTTAGACTACTTGGATACATAACTCTACTATAGATTCCAAATTACCTCATTCATGCACATCGTTTGCGTTCTCTCGTCTTTCACAAGCTCCTCAACCAAAATTTGGACAACTGCTAGAAGATCTGCATATGTACCAAGAATGTGCTTGTACTGGTACTTGGGATTGAAGTAATAAGATGGACACAAGCATACATAATTCTCATATTTTGATCTAACGAAAGTGCTATCAATAAATAAAGAATAGATTTACTACATACCAGCCTCGCGAAGAGGATGTAAGAGCATCTTGGACCAACAATCGTCCATAATGTCCTACCATGCCTTGTGTCCTTTCCCAACTGCTTCTTTGGCCTTCTCTCTCACGCACAACATTGACTCCTAGATCACTCCCATTGTCGGTTTGTTGTTGCCATCCACAATTTGTATTGTCGACAACCATATCCATAATCTTTGTGACTCATGTCACGTTATCCCAGAAGTGAAGATCATTGATCAATGTCTCAACTTTCTCCCCTCTTGTTCGCGCTTCAGGTATCTCGAACCATTCCCCTTGGCAACACATGTTTTTCAATCTCATCTTATGTTGTTTAAGGCTTTTCAACACTATAAAATTGGTTGCAAAGCGTGTAATGCGAGATCTTACCACTTCACCATTGTACATCTGTCACATCAAAGCCAACACTTTGGAATGATTGTAAATGAAGGTGGTGATCGTCTGTACTTGCGCCACCACCTTTGAGACCATCTTCCTCTTGCTGAAGTCCTTCAAGATCAAATCAATACAATGTGCAACATATAATGTACAGGACACAGTGCCCAAAAAATACTGTAGTTGTTAGAAACCATTATTATTTCACCAGCTTTCTTGAAGTTGCTCCCATTGTATATTATAATCTGGACAATATTCTCCTTCCTAACACGTGAGATGATATTCTTTAGTAACCTCAACATGTACTTGTGGTCCTTCACATGATCAGATGCATCGACGGACTTCAAAAAAATCGTCTTCCCGTCATAGTAAACGAGGAAGTTGATGATATGCTTCCTTGTATAACTCGTCCACCCATCTCATATTAGTGTCACCAATCACCATGTACTTTGACCATCTCCTCCTCAACTCATTGATGTACTCGTTCATCTCCTCCTCCATCCCAAGATACTTGATCATTATCTTGTAGAATGTGGGAGCCTTCACTCCCGTTCCCACGGCAGCTATCTCATCGATGGCATGCTGCAACAATGGTCCACTAGCAACATTCACTGGAATGTTTTCCCCCCAAAAGAGCTTCCTGATGGCCTTGCCCACTCTCTCCCTGGCATTTGTGAACATGCCCTTTACTGTCTTCTGCCTCGGATCCTTGCTTGGCTTGTATTTTATGGATCTGCTCCTCATCAAGAAGGGCTCAACTCCCTTTCCCCTTGTGTTTTCTGGCGGGTGGTGGTACTGATGCACCTCTAGAACCACTCCCGCTGCTACATGCACTATAGAAGCTGCCTCATGCACCACTGAGTTCTTGCCTCTCAAACTTGCTCCTTAGAGATTCATATGTTGCCCTTCTATATGCCCTCCTCTCAACTACAGTCTTAATGTCAACGGGGTATAGACAACATCATCGTCATCTTAATCAGAGAAGACATTGAACTCTTTCTCGAACATCTATTCCTTGAATTGTTCATCCCTTCTTGATCTCTCTATATCTTTGTCCTTCCCGTCCAAGTTAGCCTTCACCAAGTCCCTCACATCTTTGAGACAACGCGTGCACTTGGCAACATTCTTGTTGTTTCCAACAAAATGGTGTTTCAACCTCGTAATCCCTCCTCTTAACCTCTTCCCATATAAGTTGCACCGTGGTTTCAATTTGCTACTATATGGAGTGGAGTGGTGGCGTACCTCCAACCAATCTTTGCATTGTCCCTTTGATCATCAGAACCATTAGATCCCGAACCGGAGTATGAACCCATGACATTGATTGCTAAAACCTACAAAGAAATTACAGAACAAACGTTCTCGAGACATACAATGAGAACAATCAATTATTTGCTACTAAGTTTTTGTTTAAATTTTCAAATTTATTATATTTATTATTTTTAACATGCTTAATATGCTGAGTCTTGAATATTTAATGTTTAACATACTATCTAGGTCTCTATGTTTCGATTTCTAAGAAAAAACACTTAGATCTAGAATTGAGGCGACTAATTTTATAAAAACTATTCATGAAACATTGAACACGAAAATAAATTATAGATTTAATATTTAATTCACAAAATTAATAAATTATTATTTTTAATTAACATAAACGTTCTTAAAATCTTATTTTCTATGTCTAGAACATGAGATCCGAGTTTCTCCTTTCAAAACTTAATTTGATTCCATAACAAAACTCCCAAATGAATTCTCCATATATCTCACTAAATAATCCTTATCTTAAAAAAAAACTTAATAATATGCAATAACTATCCAATAGGAACAAAACCCATAAAAAATTCACTCAATCATTATAAAATTTGGAGAAGATCTAGTATTTTACCTCAAAGAAAGCAAGGCAAAGCTTGAAGGAACTTGGAGCAGCTCTCTGCAACAGTTTCTGGTAAAATGATGGTGAATATAACCCAAATTTCGGTGATATTGCCCACTTAGGGCAACGTTATTGTTGATAGATTGCATGTGTCGGCGATATATCACCGACAACTGATATATCGGTTCATATCGACCGACATATGGGAAAATATTAGAAGGGGGAGTATCGATACTCCTAACCCAACGATGTCGATATATGGGCGGATATATCATTGATATATCGTGATATCTTAAACCTTGTCACCTGTAGACGTGCCTTTAGAGGAAACAAGAAGATCAAACAATTTAATAATATGCTGAACAAAAATAATTTCGCATGGCCTGATCGATAACGCCATGTATGCATAGTCTTTGTAGACAAAAGGGCCGCTGGAGAGCAAAATGGCCTGATCTCCTCTCATTGGGCCTCGATTTCTGTGTCTGGTTCCACCGCTGCGAGATTTTCGCAGAAGTTGACTTCCCTGCGCAGTCGGCTTTGTGATTTCAAGCGCGCTTCTAGGGAGGCCCGCCGTTTGGCTAGGGTGGTGGCTGAGGAGGAGGTTAGCCGTTTCGACGCCTTGGAGGATGAAAGGCCTTTGATTGCCACTGAGTTGGAGCTTAGGGCAACGGCTCAACAGAGGATTGCTGATGAGGATTTGACGCGAGTGGTGGAGTGGCGTCAGAGGTCTAAGCATGCTTCGGTCAAGGAGGGTGATGCTAATACCCTTTTTTCCACAGAATTACTAATGGGAGACATCAGAGCAATTCCATCCGCTCCATCGTGATTGGTGGCGTCTGGATCGACGACAACATCGAGATGGGTAGGGCGATTGCTGATCATTTTCGCGACTTCTCCGCGAGTGGCCCACACAGTCGCTGGAGGTGGTCAGGTCTGGGCGCCACTCGGCTTTCCGTCGTGTACACTACCAGTTTGGTTCAGGAGTTCACCATGTCAGAGGTAAGGGTCGCTGTTTGGAGTTTGAACTGTGACGGGGCTCCAAGGTCGGACGGTTTCTCAGTCTCGTTCTACAGGGATATCTGGGACTTCGTGGGGGCCAAGGTGATGGAGGTCTTGGTTGAGTTTGGTCGTTGCAATGCAAGGTTCAATAGATTCAACAAGGCTCTCATCTTTCTTCTGCCCAAATGTGACGCGACCGAGAGGATTGAAGACTTCAGACCGATCGTGTTAACGCTCTCTACCTCATTGTGGCTAAGATTTTGGCTCTCAGATTAAGCATGGTTCTTGAGCACATTATCTCCCAATATCAGTCGGCTTTTGTTCTTGGGTGACAGATTGCCGACTGCTTGGTCACTGCTTCTGAGATTATTGCTGACTAGAATAGGCGTAACGTGGCGACGCTTCTCTGGAAGGTTGACCTCTCCAAGGCTTATGACACTTTGGACTGGCAGTTCCTTTGGGCGGCCTTTGTTGGGAGGGTTTCCCAAAGCTATGGATTTCTTGGAGGAAATGGTGCGACACGACCGCTTCGCTCGCTGTTCTCGTGAATGATCGCCCGAAGGGCGGTTTTTTCCAGCCGCAGAGGGGCGTCCGTCAGGGCTGCCCTCTTGCCCCTCTGCTTTTCATTATCACCTCGGTCGTTCTTTCCTGCATGGTCTCTCGGGTGCAGGCTAGTGGGTTCACGTGCGACTACTCGAGAGAGGACATCTCTATCCCTCTTCTTCAGTACGCCGACAACACCATCTTCTTCATTGAAGGTAGCTGTGATGAGGTTGGCACCATGCCAGACACCCTTGACCTTTTTGGCGAGATGTCGGGGCTGACACAGAATGCGAGCAAGTCCTCTGTGATTCCTTTTGCTTTATCTGATGAGGAGGCACGCAACTGCAGCCAACAGCTTGGTTCGGTTTGCGGCAAACTTCCCATCCGCTACCTGGGGATCCCTTTGACTCTTGGTAGAGCAAAGTTGGGCGATTTGCTACCGGTTGTCGAGAAGATAGAAAAGAGGCTTGCGGGGTGGAGATCTTCGCTGCTCTCCAAAGGAGGTCATCTTGTGCTGTTGAAGGCGGTGATTTCGACGATTTCGATCTACTTCATATCTGCACGTCTCATGCCGGTTGGTATTCGCACGAGACTTGAGAGACTCATGCAGAAATTTCTGTGGGGCAAGAATGGCCAGGTAGCTGATGGCATGCACCTTGTGGACTGGGAGACCGTTACCCTTCCTAAGGGCAAGGGTGGCCTTGGGGTCAGATGCCTTGTCGCGATGAATGAGGCATTGTTGCTGATATGGGTGGGTAGGATCTGGGGGAGTAAATGCGGTCTTTGCACTGAACTTATCCGTCGGATTTACTCGACGTCCGTTGGCTCTACGGAGAACTGTAATCCTGGACGCTCTCCTTCCTCTTTCTAGAAGGGTATCTTATCGATCCTTCCTCACTTCCACGAGCTTTTTAGGCCGGTTTTGGGCAATGGTCATACCTTCGCATTTTGGATTGACAACTGGACGGGTGGGGGAGAGCTCAGTGCTCACTTTCCGTGCCTGTTTGCCCTGGCGGCTGACCGTGCGGTCCGTGTTGCCTCTTGCTGGATCGACGGGAACTGGATGCCGCTCTTACGTGCTAGCTTCTCCGACCAGCATCTTGACGAGTTTCTACTCCTGTTGGACTCTCTGCGGGCTCTTGGAGGCCACTCCGGGGAGCAGGACCACTGGGTGTGGAGGGGGGGGGGGTTCTTTCTCGACTGGGAGGGCATATGCGGCGATATGCAGGTCGCCTCCTTCGCAGTCGGTCGAGCTGGTTCGGGACTGTCGTTTCCTGTAGGGGCTGGGGTTCCCAAAACGTATTGGTTTCGTGTGTCTCCTCAGATGCAAGAGATTGATGACACACGATCGTTGTGCCAGACTACTTGGGACAGTCTCTGACAGGTGCCTGTTTTGCGGCAACGGGATTGAATCTTTTGAGCATCTATTCTTCCTTTGCCGCGAGATGAGGTCTATATGGGAGGATTCGAACTTGGATTGGGTTGGCTCGGGGAGCCTGCTTTCCTTCTGTGAGACATTAATACTTGCCAAACAACGCCTGAGGAGAGAGCTGCTCCAACCGGTGGCCATCGTTTGTCCCATCTGGTTGGCTAAGAACGATATGCTTTTCTCCGGGCAGAGGTTTTATAGGGAGAATGTATGTATCCAGGCAAGACCTGGCTCTGGTAATTTCATTTCTGTTCTATGTACTTTATTCTTTCACTTATATTAATACATTCCTGGGGCGGGCATCTTTGAGTGCTTCCCCCTTGTTTGGTTTAAAAAAAAAGGGCTGCTGGAGAGGCCTGGGAAGGTGCATCTGAAACTGATGAAGCAGAAGCTGGAATCCAGATTTGATAGTCCATTGATTGCACATCCTTTAGGTAGAGGTGTTTTTGTTCCCAGGTTCTTGGCCACGAGATGGTTGGGATAAATCTTGAAGTAGCAGTAATTGTCATTAGTAAATTTATGAATTGACATTAGAGATTAGTTTGAGTCAGGAACATATAATATATCAGAAATGCGAGCATAGGATTTGGAATTGGGAAGAAACTTCTCACCAATATGAGTAATAGGAGCAAACTGTCCATTAGCAAAGTGGACTGCTTCACTTCCAATATATGCTTTTGAGAGATCAAGATCTGTAAGGAGTTGGTGATGTGGTGGAAGGCTCCAAAATCCTCATGCCATATATCAGAAGAAGCAAGAGCATTATTTGCCTGGAGTTCATAATCATCCTTTTATTCATATCTGTAATAATAGTTGGCTGTTGTATGATTGTTGCGACCGCAAATTTGAGACGAGATAGAAGTGTTGCCTCTACAGCGATGAGGTCCAGATGGCATGAATCAAGATGAACCATTGTATCCACGGCCTGTAGAGACAAACTTGGAACCATTATAACCACAACCCGATCTGTTTGAATGACCTTGAGAGCCACGAGAAAGAAAGCGCCCAGATCCATTGGAGCCATGAGATGCTTTGTTAATAGTGATGATATTCTGATAGTGATATAGCCTTTGTTCGTGACTTGGAAGCAGACCAGCTACATCATTATAGGAGAGAGTGGTTGATTGACATGAAACTACAGTGATTAGGGATTCATAATCTGGTCCAATCCATTTAATATGGCTATAGTCAGATCATCATATGTAATGGGTTTTCCACAGACAATCAAATTCGATGATATATCCTTAGCATTGTTAAGGTAACCGGTAATAAAGAGATAACCCTTTTCCAAGGATTTAAGCTGAGATCTTTAGTGGAAAATATGAGATCTGGATTCAATGAGAAATTATCACTCAAGAAACTCCATGAATCGCAAGAGGGTGTGAAGTGAGCAATCTGGGTGCAGAAGCTTTCAGCGACGGAGATAAGCCAACTCAGAACCAGTTGATCCTTTGACATAAGAGACAGTCATTAGAGATTCCAGTGGTATGTCCATCATCATGCTGTCCTTCCAGTGGTATGCCCTTCAGAGATTCCGGTCATTGGGAGGGGAACAATATCAGTGCCATCAACCATTCTGATGAGATTGAAGGCCTTGAGAATCGGTACCAACTACGCTTTCCATAGGTGATAGTTGGAGGATTGACATTTGTAGGGCACCAACTACGCTTTCCATAGGTGATAGTTGGAGGATTGACATTTGTAGGGTTCCGAGTTATGAATCGTTCTGAGTTTGGACTCTATGCTGAACCACTGGAAAAGTTAAGTTGACCCACTTAATGGTCTAGTGGTAGCACAATGTGTCTACCACAAAAAACCAGGGTTCAAATCCCATTCTTTAGGAGCTGCATTAGGTAATCGACGGACAACGCAACAAATAATCGAATCTTTCAACATGGATTTGAGCAATAATCCATGTAGCCGGCCCTACTTATAGTGGGAGAAAGCTTAGTACATTAACGATCAATTATACCTGTATTTCATTTGTTTGAATAATCCGGAACTACTTAGATTGCAGAACCTTCAATAAGATCAGGGTTTGATGCAGTAATTCGAAGAACTTGTACATTTTCTGTCATAGCTATCTGTTTGATTTTGATATTGTTCGGTTGTAAGAAGTGAATCATATATTTACCTTCTACTCGCAAGTTACAAATATTTACCAATTTGATTTGTAACTTCTAAATTCAATGAATCTGCGACTCCATAATTGCTGATTGATTATGAAATAAACATAAAAATGCAGATCACATCCCAATGCAGCATTCCATACACTGATCAAAGATCAGATAATACATCTTTTCATTCAACTTCAACTGAAGGCTAATTGTACCTTCTAGAGCTAGTCTTGTTAAACTCACAAGTCTCAATGAAACCGTGATTTACATCACTTAAAACCTCGAAATCATTGATTTAAGTACTAAAAATTATCAAGGAAGTTTGAATTGGGACCTGCAACTAACAAATTGGGTCAGAAACTTGTTTGTTTCAACCCATTGACACAACGGAATTTCACTTGCTTTGTAAGGGAGACTTAGGGCAAATCTGTTTGAATACACCAAAGATTTGCTTTGTAAGGGAGACTTAGGGCAAATCTGTTTGAATACACCAAAGATGATCTCATGCTCGAAATCACCGTCGGAAGTTGCGCATGCCGGCGGTTGTGCTGACCAGGTCTTTCGGGCATGGAGGGATGAGGGCATATTGTGCAAGGGGCATACACGCCCTATATATGTCGACCTTCTCCGGGAGGGGAAGCACACAACGCGATCTCTCGCATTAGGGAGCCCTCTCACAACATATCTCCCCCTCTCTTCCATTCCTCCTTCTCTACAAAGAACAAGACGACGACGAAGTACCTGGATTCTCGAATGGTATCAGAGCTTTAGATCTTGATCCTCATTGCTTTGTCGTTCGCATCATCGCCATCCCGCTTTAATGGCCAGCGGACGAACTTGAAGTTCCATCGCTGTCGCCTTCTCGTTCTCCACTAAACCCTAACAAAAGGTTGCAGGTCTCTTTACATTTGTTTATATACATCTTTTTTTGTTTGATCACGCGAATCTATTGGTTTTAAAAAGTCTCTGACATCAAGTTTTATATTAAATAAAGAGACACCCGTTTCTTCTTACTCACGTGACTAGAATCTCATTTTTTACCATCAAGTTTTCTGTTGCCATCTAGTGATTTTTTAAATAATTATTAAATAATTCATAATTAATTAAATATGCATGAAGGTGGTGTATTTTAAAAAATAGGTATCAATCGGCACCTGAGGTGCCATCTTGGGGAGCTTAGCCCAAATCGCCACCTCAGGTGTCGATTTGGAATGTGCCCTCGAAATAGGCACCTCAAGTGCCGATTTGGACTAGGGTTAATTGGTATTTTTATTATTTAAAAGTATGTTTATTTGGGTTAGGGTTAATTGTATCTTTACCCTCTCCCTCTAAATAATAAAAATATGTTTATTTTTCTATTATAGAAGAATGATGTATATCACTAGGACTTTTTAAACAATTTGTAATTAATTAAATATGCATCATGTAAATTTATACTCAATTAAATTTATTATATTTACAATTTTATCATACAAATATGATGTATATCTCTATACTTAATTTTATTCTTTATTTTTTAGATAGCTTTAGGATATTTTTTATTCGACATCTTAGAAAGATCATAATAGCTTTAGAATATTTTTTATTCGACATCTCTGAAAGATCATAATAAATAGAAATTAAATATAAAGACATTGATAGTGACATATGTGAGCTCACCATTGCACATTTTTAATATTACTTTTTTGGAAAAATAAAGCTATTATATTAATATCATAAAAGTATAAAAATTGTGTACACATAATAAAAAATATTTTACAACATTTTATGTTTTTCACATCTTAAAAAATCCTTCAGACCTCCACCTCCTGCACCTCCTCCTTTGTCGTTTCCTTTTCCACCATCTCATGTTTTCTTGTAACTCTCCTAATGCTTCTTCTTCTTCTTCTTCTTCTTCTTCTATTGCTGCTGCTGCTGTTGTTGCTTGGTAATTTATTCCAAATGTGTTGGAATGTGCCCTGGAGGATGCAGCCTAACTGATTACTTCCGTGGAGGTTCGACTGGTTGAGTATCCTGATCTCTCGTGCTCCTTATGGTTGTTGACTGGCGTGGTGGCTCTGATGGAGGAGACTCACTGATCCTTACTCCTAGAGAGGGTCTTCGAGGCAGCTTCGGACGTTGTTGTGGTATTATCATGGTAGACCAAACAACTGTCTATCGAAGTCTATTGTCTCGAATTGTCAAACATTGGCAAATAATTCTGCTTGAAGATCTGTCGAATTGTATTGAGTAGACGGTGTGAGCTGAAAGGGTCCAGAATCAAATTCGCTAGACTTGCAAACGATGATACTGCATACTATGACTGACTCAAAGCTTCTTCATATCGTGTAAGAATGAGATATTCATGTTGTATTAAATATTACAGAAGAAAAACATAACTTCTTGGAAATAGTCAGTTAGTAAATAAGTTATCCAAACCTGAACATCCAAAGGGAAACAACATGGTAGTGTGTACTAACGTGGTGGTCAGCATATGACGGAGAAAGTAGAGGACATGGTGGATCTGATCTTTTGTAAAGATCTAAGGTGATCGATGCGAGGGGTTGTAATATAGGAAGAGGATGGTGTTAGATGAATCAATTTCAGTTTTCAGTCCAACTGAGAAGAAGATAGATCGGAAGGTAGCAAACGGTGAAAGCTGAAATAGGAAGAGAAGAGGGAGAAGGAGAATAGGAAGAAGAAGAAGAACAAAGAACATATGGGTTACCTGAGATATTGGAGGAGGTGCATGAGGTAGAGAGCTTGAAGTTCTTCGATCTTTACTCAAGGGTTCAACCAAACCGAATAGATGTGGCTATTACAGTGAAGAGTCCTTGGATCATGCCAGCGTGTTGGAATATCGGTCGTCATTGCTCAACGCACGATGCCTTGGGCTATTGATGAATCTCAAATTCATCTACATTATTTAACTATATTATCTCTCTTGCTTAAGAAAATCATTAAAATTTACTCACAACTAACACTAATTAATAATTAATGTGTTATAAATAATTAACCCTTCTATTATATTAATATCCTTATTATTGTGCTATTATTTTATATGTTTATTATTTGTTAAAAATCAAATAAAAAGTTGTATAATATTGTACATAATTATTTTAATATAATTTATAAAATAAAAATCCCAAACAATATGAAAGGAAATTAAAATAAGTAGTTTATTACCTTAATTACTTGCAAAAATATTTACTTTCTATAGTTGAGTTTTTCTCTCCTTGAGTTCTACATGAAATTTATTGATCTCATTTCATTTTTTCAATTCTTCTTTTCTTTTACTATTTTATTTTTATTTGATTTACACATTTCTTTTATCTTTGATTGGGCCACGTGGCGCTATCTTAGCGCACCGTGGATATGCTTTTCTTTACTCAGCACCTCTTTTTCTCCGCCATTAGACTTCAATCCAACGACTCCTGCATCATCTTCTTCCTCGCACCGCTTTACACCCCTCCCTTCTCAAACCGTCGAATCGGATGACTTCAACCTTTTTCACCAACCACTTTTGACTACTTCCTCCAGTGAAACCATCGCCAACTTCTTCATCCAACCACCCTCTTTCACCCCAATCCTTTATCCCTATCTAATCCTAACCCTCTCTCCGATTAGAGGTGGATGAAACCACCGCATTCACCAACCACCTGCAACCTCCTTCATCTTCAAAACCCTCGCCTCCATCGTACGTAACCGCCATCCTCCCCTTGTGCGAGCCACCTTTGAGCCCTATGAGGATGCGTATTTGAGTGCAACGACAATGAGTTGACTTTGGTGAGATCTAAGGCAAGATATACCTTGCTACAACACCATTGAGAGATGTCCGAGCTTAGTTCTTCAGCCATGAACTTCAATTAATGATTATGAAGCTTCATATTTTAGCTAAGGTTCATAATCATTTCCTCTTCCATTTTCCGGTACGGTTCTCAATCTTAATTTCTTCATGTTTTCTCAATTTTATTCCATTGTCATTCCTTGATGAATCCTTGATCTGAAACTTTGTATACCTTCGTTACACATAAGTTACTCATGCATATATTCCAGTGATTCCGCTCTTGTATCCATCTCGACCCTTTCTTCCTCTTGAAATGAGGAATGACCCACTAGGGTTCGAATCTTTTGCCTCCATAAAACCCTCCATTTCACTCCATCTCACTCCAAATATCCTCACAAATGCTTTGGCTATTTGACTAGCATTGCAGGTATCATTGATTGGAGGTAGCCAAGCACTCTGATCTTGACTTTCTTCTTCGATCTCACTCCATCAACTAGGTGAACCACACCTCTATAGAGCTCCATTATTTTATCAACACCCTTATGAGACCATTATGTAGGTGTTTCTCCCTTCATACGGAGCAGAGGGAGGAGGAGGAGCCACCTGGACTTCGCCAGAGCCTTGCCTTCGCCATCACATGCGGAGGAAGAAGGCAAGGCTCTTCGAGGTACAAATACCATTAGATCTCCTAAATTAGGCGAGATCTAACAACTATTAGAGGGCCACGTTTACCTGCCCGTAGCAGACCGAAGGTTGGGAGCACCCGAACCAACTGCCAAAGACCAACGTTTGACACATTGCCTGAGCATGGATGCCACCCAAACCTGACCAGTCATGCACCTGGTGCACGTGAGGTGGTAAATTTTGTAGACACTCCCTCGGAAGTTCTCAATAGTGCATATAAGTCCTACTATATGTAAAATTTACAAACATGTCCAAGCATGTACATTTTATTGCATTTAGTACTTTTTGGACCCATTTGTAACCAAACTCAGAAGCTTTTGTTGCATTTATGCCCATGTGTTATTGGATCAATAACTTGTGAACTATATTTCCAAATTGAATAAAATTGGATTCATATGAAAGATAACTTTATGCTCTTTTTAATGGTGTAAGAGAAAATATTAATTCTTTTTGACTCTATTAGCTATTAAAGGTTGATTAAGTTAGATTGGATTGCATTCTTTAATACATTAACTGACCATCCATTTATTTACAACTTTCATAATGTATTTAATGGCCTAACCAAGAGCGTAATTGTTTGTGAATTGTGCATCTATTCTATGATTACATTGAATCGTTATTTTCATATTATATATTTGCATAAAGAATTTTAAAAATTGCATGCATTATGTTCTTTGAATCTTGCTTGACCTAGATAGCCTACAAATTGCATAAGAGGATAATTAACTCCTTAATTGAATTAAATAATTGTTCATGTCCCTGTGTTCGACCATGGACTTATCTAGGTATAAATTTAAGTCAAGTCCTCTTCATAGAGATTTTCGACTTGGTTCTGTTAATTGGCCCGTGCTACAACGAGTGCATGTTATTTTAACCGATCGATGATTCATCAGCTATCACCTGGTGTTTGCTCGAAGTCGGACATCTCTTGCGAATAATGGCGGTTGCTATTAAATGATGACAGTGGTAGAGTTTTAATGAGTGGAGGTTAGGTTTTATGGAAGCTTTAGACATGATTGGTATGGAATGGGTCGACAGAGGGAAGAGAGGGCGTGATTTCATGATGGATAAGTCTAGGGGAAAGGGGTAATGTTATTGGCCATTGGGTTCAGACGAGAAGAGTTTGGAGGTAGGAGATGAGGCCCTAGTCGGTCGATGGCTTAATGATTAGAGGGCCATGGAATTGACATATGTAACATGTAAGCCCAGGGAGAATCATTTCTATAGTAAATGTTATTGTAATCTTTCTATATATCAATAAAGTAGTTGATTTTTACTCTTTATCTGAGATTAATGAATGCATGTAAGGCCCTTTAGTACAATTATGGTTATGCATCATAGTCATCTTGATGATCATATAACTATTGATCCAACAGTTGGATCATAGAGGCTAGAGCTGAGATTATATCTAAATAGTCAAATTGATGACTTAACCAGCACTGTCAAATGATTATCAAGAAAGGATATCCAGCCTGAAAAGAAGATGCCGACTGCTATTACAATGGATGATTTCCCACCAACCTCTTGATGCAGGTCCTCTGCATATGAACATAGATTCAAAAGTGACAGATAAGTTAAATCAAATAGTTGACGTAGTGAGATCGGGATATCAAAGATCAATATCGTATGTTTCACGATATTGGTACACATCCTTTGACCAAAGATAGATGCATTACTATATGTCTGAGTGTGTATAGTAGGAAGGCCATTAGGTTGATGACCTAATAAAGGTTTATACACCGACGAGCTAGTGTGCATACAAGGGCATATGAGTAATATAATCTCTCAAAAGGATCATACATTTTCACCATTTAACTGGAAGAGATGAGCCCACTCATGATGTATTGGGACCAACTAAATTCCATCGATGGTCGTCTTACCTTGGAAGCATGATAGGATTTTAGGTATGATATATGCTTTGGAAAGCATATGATCGATACTAACTCCCAATGGCCAAATGAGAAGCTTAATGATAAAATCCCGAAGAAGATAGTTTTAATATGATTAGAACTTCAGGTTTATTCTGGTTCTTCCAGTACACATGATGTACATGTATTAGGAATACTCGAGGGTCATGTGATCTTAATCGATTATATAACCATGCATGATACTTCCATTCCAAGGGAGTGATGAAACATTTTTAGATTTTATTGACCTCACTTAATAGGCTAGTTATCTAATCTTAGTTCAAATGTTCGACATTGATATGAATATGATTCAGATGCAATGAGTGTTAGCTATATGAATCCATGACGGATCATTTCTACAATAAATGTCATTGTAATCTTTACATATATCAACAAAGATTATTTATTTATTTTACTCCTTGTATGAGATTAAATAAATGAATGCACTTGTAAGGTCTCTTAGTACAATTAGGTTTATGTACCATGACTATCTTAACAATCATAAAACCATTGATTTAATGGTTGAATCATAGGGGCTGGTGCTTGGATGGTAGCTAAAGAGTTAGATTGATGACTCAGAAAGCACTATCAAATAATTGTTAAGAGACGATCTCTGGCCTCAGAAAGAGATGGCAATCATTCTCTAAAGGTTGATATCTGACCGACCACTTGATGGAGGTCCTTTGCATAGAAATAGATATTCGGAGGTATCCGATAAGTTAGGTCAAAGAGTTGACTTAGCGAGATAGAGATAACCAAGACCTATGTCGTCTAAGTATGTACATTAGGTAGACCATTAGGTTGTTGACCTAATCAAGGTCTAAACATCGGTGAGATGGTGTGCATACGAGGGCATATGAGTAATATGTTCTCTCAAAGGGATCATAAAGATTTACTACTGAACCGACAGACATGAGCTCACTCATGAAGTATTGGGACTGATCAAATTCCATGCATGGTCATCTTACTTTGGAACCGTGATAAGAATTTTAGGTATGATATATGCTTTTGGAAAGCATATGATCGATACCAAGTCCTAATGACCGAGTGAGAAACTTAATGATAAAAATCCTAAAGAAGACAATCTAAATATGATCTAAAACTTCAGGTTTATTTTAGGTCTTTTAATATGTAGGATGTATGGATATTATGAATACTTGAGGTTGATGTGATCGTAAATGATTGTATAATCGTAACACTTCCATTCCGAGAAAGTGCTGAAACATGTTTGGATTTTAGTAACTCCTCTCACTAGATTAGTGATATGATCTTAGTCTAAATGATGGACATTGATCTGAATGTGTTTCAGATGTAATGTGAAGATTAGATTTACGGTTTTGATTTAATCAAACATCTTTTAGAGATCTTCGAGATATGGATTTGAAATATGATCTCAATCGAAGTCACTATACATGGAATGTACAATCAATCTATCCTTATCTCCAAGTATCCGTAGAGACAGCACATTGAAAGAGTTCAAGAATAATTCCATTGTTGATTATATATACGAGCATTGAGAAATTGATAATTTAATATGATTTAATTATCGTGAATAATGTGAATATGATCCATATTATTTGGATATAGGAGAATAGCCATTTTAGATAATTAAATATGATTTAGCTATCAAAGATATGCTTAATATAGATAACAATATCCATAATAATCACAAATACTTTAAAATGTGATTTATAATATGTTAGAGAGATTTAACTGCAGATATGATTTTCAAATTAAATGTTGGTGTAAGTTTGATTCACATTGGACAAATAAATGTAAATGCAATTTACATATTATATTGGGTGTTTGATTTTTATTCATAATTGTCAATGACTCATTTGCAATTGTCACAAAATAATTTGCAAAAAAATATTTTGAAAATTAATTAAATGAATAAAGATTTAATGTAATGAGATTATATTAGGATTGGAGAGAGATTTTTCTCTCTCCAATTACGGTGATGTCTAAGTTCCTTAAAGGGGAAGGAGGCTATCTCCTTTCCTCTTACATGGAAGAAGGCTCTTTATCCCTACTTTATTCATGAGAATCTTGTTGATTTAATTGAAATTAGATATTTTAATATTATTTACAACATATTTATTGTCTTTTAAATTAATTATTTGTTGTTGCAAATTGTTGCAAAAAATCTCAACCATTGATTTGAATTAGGAGTGCATCTCCACCATCCAACTTAGTATAAAAGGAATGGTAGCCCTAACCTATTCTACTGCAATAACTTCAAGAGCAACAATTCTCTTTATCCCTCTTTATTCTCATATACTCCCAAGGTCTCTCTCTCTCAATATTTTGACCACCCGCCATATTGAACTAGAGAGCCTTACAATCATCACATCGTTGTTGTGTCGCTGGATCGATTGTTCGTGGATCTTTATCTTTGTCGGTCTTCTTACTCATGAGTAAGGCTACCAATTCCATGAGATAAAATCGGGAGACTACATACTGAGATCATCAACTCGGATTGCGGGAAGCACGCGTCTTATCCGTGCGCCCGCAAGTGCATCCTTCGTCGGATCGGACTTGAGACAAGTCTCTTTGCTTAAAGACATGTAATCACAATCACGCTTCAAGAGGCAATCCTTTGAATCATTTGTGATGTTGATGAAATGATTTGGGCAATGTTCTCATATCATGCGGTTTCATATAATTATAAATTTTAAATTCCGCTGCCCTCGAGCAATTAGTGCGACGAGTCGCTCTTGATCGCATGTGATGTGATCTTCACGCTTCCGTGATGCGCTAAGACTCAAATTCTAGCATTCAAGTGATATCAGAACCCTGTTCATCGGTCTTGTATTTGATCAAAACCTTAAGGGAATGGGGTTTTGTATATCGATGCACGAGACTCATAGTTTAGGCATAAGATGCATGTTTCGAATTGTTTTTTGCTAAAATAAAAAGACGTTGTTTATATACAGATTGGAAGATTTTTTGGATAATAAAATGTATTTAGAATATATAAATATGTTCATGAAATAATAGCCAATAGTTGGCACCAAAGGTGCATAAATTAAAATTTGAAGGTTCTCGCGGTGACATTGTTTTTGCATTTATTCACGGATTTGTAACAAATTATTTTTTATTATTGTTTTTCCATCATAAAATATAAAATAAACATTTAACTAGGTAGAGAATTAAACCAAAAATCGGTGGAATATATTTTGTGTGATTCCGACTTTGCCCTATATATTCCGTATTTAGTGGAGATGTTTCCAATGATGACTGAATCATCAAGATTACTTTCTTAGTGTATTTATCTTTCCATGTAAATCAATAAAATTATGAATTTGCCATGATTAAAGCGATGCTTAATATTTATGTAAGTATTTAGTTAAACATCAATCACCATTGAATGGTTGTTTCATGACAAAACCCTAGTTTAACTCACAATAGTTGTAGGTCATTTTTTACATGCAAAACATGTTTGCTTGATATGTTAGAAATTTATGATCTCAAAATTTAAGGTGGCTAAGATTTGAAGTTATTACTATATAGTTTAACGCTAACCATCAAAGGAATGTTGATAAAACCACAAGTACATTGATATAATGATTATTATTCTCGAGTTATTATGGTGATGGTGTCTAGGTTGTGCATATGCTAATGGGTTTGGCAACCTCCGTAGCATTTGGAGTGGAAGCACTCCCTATCAACATTATTTGTCCGACCTGGCTTGATCCATTTTGATGAAAGGGTAACACGAGTAAATGAAATTGTACTCTAATTTTAAAAACTCAAAATTAATATGTAAGTGTGAAATTTAATACTATATGGTAATATCAAGCAAGTCCTAATTGTTTATTAGTGGATTGATTAGATTGATAATTAATTTAATATGATTACATTAATTAGATCCAATTAATTACAAACACTCTATTATGATTAGAGATGTAATTCCCTTAGAAGAATTAGTTATGTGAATATAATTCATAGTAATTAAATAAAAATTGAATAAGATGTGGAGGATCGTATAAATGACATCCATGAGCTTCCGTCAAGGAGAAGGACTCCGTCGTCATGGATTGTATGTTTGAGATGCCTATCCGAAGTGATAGCTCCAATGTACAATCGTACATGGATTGGGCTCTTTGCTTCTCGAAAAATAAGGTCATTTGTGTAGTGATCCTAATATTGTTCTTCATATAATTGATGCAGTATTGGATTGCACATAGCGAGTTATATTTCTGTTGACGATTGATTCAATTTACAACATGTCAACATCACCTTAGGGGTGGTGGGCCCGAGTGTTAAAGATCGAATTAGGAAATGTAAGTTGGACTTGCAAGGCGGAATGAGTTCCCGCTTCTTTTACTCAAGTTACAGTTTCTCATGTAATTGTGATGTAACAAAGGTAAAAAAGGAGATCCCAGATCTTGATAAAGATATAACAATAAGTATATCTCTTACTTTGAAAGTTTAATAAGGGAATGAACTTTCGGAGTTTAAAAGGCAAGATTATTTTGATTAAAAATTCTTAATCAAAGAACTTAAATTTGAATATATATATATATATATATATATATAATTATTTGTATGTTCTAATATGTGCATTCAGATATGCTAATCATGATCCCGCTCAATATGCTTCTAGAGGTCAACTAGTTGACATACTAAATTATTCAGATTGGATCCGTAATTTGGAGCTTTATCTCTCTGCGTAGCACATCGGCTATGTGCTCACTGAGAATAAGCATACAAACCCTATGCCAATGGAAGAATTAAAACTTAATGAAAATTTTATTAAGTACCACTCTCTGGCCTGATGTTATATTATGAGGGTCTCGGTCTAATGTGCTTTGGAAGCAACATATGGACATAGAGAATGCCCATGATATAACACTGAATCTAAAAGAGATGCTCGATGATGTGAACCTCATACAACGTAATCGAAAGCATGGGTTCCAGAAGAGTCTGGCCCAATGGGTGAAGAAGAAGAATCAAGGAGTTAACTCATCTTCTCAAGCTTCCACATATATGACAACCAATTAAACAGATGTTTGTTATCATTGCAAAAGACCAGTGCATTAAAAAGAGATTGTCTAATTTATATGAAAACTTTATAGAAGGGTAAAGATAATGCCTTGACATGTAAAATCTACTTACATAATTTAAACCAATTTTCTCGTAGGACGAGAAGGTAGTTGAGTCATAGATTCTAATGATTCTGTTAATGTATGCAATATGTTACATCTATTTCAGGAGACCAGAAATCTTGATCAAGGAGATAGTTATCCATATGGGATTTGATGCATCACCATCAGGACGTGCACACTATCGTTATCTAATGGGAGAGTCCTATTACTTAGAATGTCTCTATGTTACAGATGTTAGAAGGAACTTATTATATGTATCCAAGTTAGTTAGAAATGGATGTTCATTCTTATTACGTGAGAAACTTATAATAAGTCATTATGATAAGTATATTACAGATGTTATTCTAACTTCTAATGGACTCTATGAAATTTTCATTAATGAATCAGTCATGAATGTAACACTCACTAATAAAAATGCTAAAATATGTAGAGAGGACGAAAATCATTCGAATATGATTTGACATCAAAGGCTTAGTCATTTATCTATTAGTAGGATCAATAGATTGATAAAAGGATGGACCCTAGATTTTCTATTGGTCCAAACTTTATCTACTTGTAAACATTGCATTCAAGGTAAAATGACCAGAGCACCCTTTCGTAACAAGGTATTACGATGCGAAGGTATTCTTGACCTAATACATACCGATATATGTGGTCCATTCAATATCATGACTCGAAATTCATATATATTATTTGATATTTATTGATGACCATTCGCGTACGAGTTTATCTTCCTATTATGCTATAAATCTGAAACCTTTGAAAAGTTCAAAGAGTTCATGGCTTTGATTGAGAACCAAATCGATAGGAAGTAAACATATTCGATCTGACCAAGGTGATGAGTACCTCTCAGATGAATTCAAGGAATACCTCAAAAAGATGAATTATATCCAATCTCACTCCTCCTGAAACTCCCCAACTGAATGGTGTTGTTGAAAGACGCAATAGGATCATCATGGACATGGTCCATTCAATGATGAGTAAAGCATATTTACCTCTTGTTTTTTGAGGATATGCAATAGAGACTGCAACATATATCTTAAATAAGATTCCTAGCAAATATGTACCCAAAACCCCTCATGCACTTTGGTTTTGAACCAAGCCCAGTGTTACACTTGAGGATTTGTGGTTGCTTGGTCCATGCGAAGAACGCAATTGCAAGTTAGCTAGAATCTCGCACTAAAGAGTTATACTTCATTGGGTACGTAAAAGACGATATTGGATACCAAATTTATGACCATGAGACCTAAAAGATTTTCATCTCTAGAAATGTAAAATTCTTAGAGAATGATTTCTTTAAGAGCGACGACAAAAATGAAGTAAATGAACTCATTAAATCCTCCGAGAATGTTAAGCTTCCTGAACCAGAAAATGAAGATGTGAATGAAGATGAAACACCCATACCTCTTTATAGGAGTTCGAGGGTGGTGTACCATCTGAAAAGTATGGATTTCATGTGTTGGGTGAAACTAACAATAATTATCTTTCATTTGATAAAGCACTCATGGATCATGACATGGATAAATAGATGCTAGAAATGAAATATGAAATAAAATCCATATACAAGAATGGTGTATGGACCCTAGAGGATCCACCTAGAGGGATAAAATCCGTTGGGTGTAAATGTATCTTCAAGATAAAGTGGGGACTTGACGGGAAGGTAGAGACCTTCAAGGAATGACTCATAGCCAAGGGCTACAAACAAAGAGAAAGCATCGACTATGATGAGCCATTCTCATGTGACTATGCTTAAATCCTTCAGGGCACTGCTAGCTATAGCTGCATATCTTGACTACGACATCTGGAAGATGGATGTCAAGACTACATTCAACATTGAATATCTTGAGGAGGATATCTATATGGAGTAACCCTAGGGCTTCATAACCGAGGAATGCAAAGTATGCAAGCCTAAGAAATCCATCTATAAGCTCAAACAAGCTTCTCTAGCTGGAACATCAGATATGACAAAACCACAAAGAGTTATGATTTTGTTTAGAATTCTGATGAACCATGTGCGTACAAGAAGATTAGTGGGAGTGATATTGTGTTCATCATGATTTATGTAGATGACATCTGGTGTTAAGATTTGGTTGTCCCATACCTTGAGATGAAAGATCTTGGAAGATCCTCTTAGAATTGGGTCTGAAGCTATTCAAAATAGAGAAAAGAGGATTTTGAGATCGTCACAACATGGATACATTAAGAAAATCCTGGAACATTTCCATATGGAGAATTTCAAGAAAGGCTTCCTTTCCTTAAGACGTGATATACATCTATCTGAAGGGATGGCTCCTCAAAGTTTTGAGGATAAGAAAGGCATGGCTGGATACCCTTATACATCAGCCATGGGAAGACTAATGTATGCAATGATGTGTACAAGGGCATATATTTGCCATGCAGTAGGAGTGGTAAGCCGCTACCAATCCTGTTATGGAGAATAACACTGGAATGCAGTAAAGAGTATATTTTAATATATAAGATGGACACAAGATTGCATCATAGTCTATGGAGATGGTGATCTCCAAGTCTTAGGATACACAGAATCAGACTTCCAATCTCATATATTAACGATTGCAAGACAACTTCAGGGTTTGTGTTCTTGTTGAACGGTGGTGTTATGCACTGATGAAGCAAGAAGCAAGACACTGCGACTGATTCAACGACAGAAGCCAAATATGTTGCCGCATCGGATGCATCAAAAGAGGCGGTGTGGTTACACAAATTCATCCTGGAACTTGGCATAGTTTCCTCTGATACCACATTCCGCTGCTCTACGATAACAAGTGAGCCATAGCTCAGGCAAAGGAACTCTGGTAAAATCAAAAGAGTAAACACATGGAAAGGAAATACCACACCGTTCGAGAGATTCAAAAGTATGGTGACATCATCATCACTTAGGTGGCCTCTACCAATAACATTGCTGATCCCCTTACCAAACCTTTACCCTAAAAGGTTTTCGACCAGTATGCAATGAGCATGTGCTCAAAGATTATACCTGAATGGTTATGAGGGTTAATATGAGATTGTTATCCATGTGTGTCCAGGGTGAACCATTTCTATAATAAATGTTATTGTAATCTATACATATATCAATAATGGTTATTGATTTATTTCACTCCTTGTTTGAGATTAAATGAAGGAATGCACTTATAAGGTCCCTTAGTACAATAAGAGTTATGTACCATGACTATCTTCATAATCATACAATTATTGATTCAAGGATTGAATCATAGAGGCTGATGCTTAGATGATACCTAGAGAGTTAGATTGAGGACTCATCAAGCACCATCAAATGATTGTTAAGAAATGATCTCCAGCCTGAGAAGGATATGACAATCCTTCTCTAAAGGTTGATATCTGACTGACCTCTTGATGCATGTCCTCTACATAAGAATAGAGATTCAGAGGTGTCAGATAAGTTAGGTCCAAGAGTTGACTTAACGAGTCAAGATAACCAAGATCTATGTCGTATGCTATCACGATATAGGCACACATCCTTTGACTAGAGACAGATGAATTACTATATGTCTAAGTATGTACATTAGACAGGCCATTAGGTTGATGACCTAATGAAGGTCTATACACCGACGAGATGATGTGCATACGAAGGCATATGATTAATATGACCTCTCAAGGGGATCATACATGTTCATTATTGTACCGGAAGATATGAGCTCACTCATGAGGTATTGGGATCGATCAAATTTCATGCATGGTCATCTTGCTTTGGAAGCATGACAATAAATTGCAGGTATGATATATGCTCTTGAAAAGCATATGATCAATACCAACTTCCAATGATCGAATGAAAACATAATGATAAAACCCTGAAGAAGATAGTTTGAATGCGATATAAAAGTTCACATTTATTCTAGGTCTTCTAGTATGTATGAGTACGTGTATTAGGAATACTCGAGGGTGATGTGATCGTAAACGATTGTATAACCGTGACACTTCCATTCCGAGGGAATGATGAAACATGTTTGAATTTTAGTGACTCCTCTCACTAGATTAGTGATTTGATTTTAGTTCAAGTGTTGAACATTGATCTAAATGTGATTCGGATGAAACATGAAAATTAAATTTACGATTTTAATTTAATTAAACATCTTTGAGAGGTCCTTGAGATATGGATTTGAGATATGATCTCAATCCAAGTCACTATACATGGAATGTACAATTGACATGTCTTTATTTCCAAGTATTCACAGAGAAAGCACATTGTTCTTGAAAGAGTTCAAGAATAATTATATTGTTGAAAATATATCTGAGAATTTTAATTAGTAATTAAATATGGTTTAATTATCATGAATATAGTGAACATGATTCATATTATTAGACTCATAAGAATTGGCATCTTAGATAATTAAATATGAGTTAGTTATCAAATATATGAATTAAGTGGATTTACAAATGTGATTCATCTTATTTTCAATTATCATGAGAATTGGCATCTTAGATAATTAAATATGATTTAGATCCACACTAATCACAAATATTATAATTTTAGTTTATAATATGTTGGAGAGATTTAGCTATAAATAGGATTTACAATTGAATATTGATGTGAATCGGATTCACATAGGACAATTAATTGTAAACGCAATTTACATTTCGTATTGGGTGGTTGAATACTGTTTATAATTGTCAATGACTTGTTTACTAATGTCATAAAATAATTTGCAGAAAAATTATTTTGATAATTAATTCAATGAATAAAAATTTAATATAGTGAGATTACATTAGGATTGGAGAGAGATTTTCCTCTCTCTAATTAAGGTGGATGTCCGAGCTCCTTAAAGGGGAAGGATGCTTTCTCCTTTTCCCTTGCATGGAAGAAGGTTCTTTAATCCTACTTTCTTCATGAGAGTCTTGTTGATTTAATTTAAATTAAATATCTTAAGATTATTTGAAATATACTTATTTTCTTTTGAATTAGTTATTTATTATTGTAAATTGTTGCAACAAAATCTCAACCATTGATGTGAATCAGGGTAGCCCTAGCTCTTTCTACTACAACAAATTCAAGAGAAACAACTCTCTCTATTCTCATACACACTCAAGGTGTTTCTCTCTCTCTCTCTCCCATTATTGTGGCCGTGCACCATTATGACCTAGAGAGCCTCGCAATCGTCGCATCACCATTGTGTTGCCAGATCAATTGCTCTTGGATCTTTGTCTTCTTGAGTACTTCTTGCTTGTGAGGAAAGATACCGCTTTTGTGAGATGAAATCGGGAGACTACACGCTCGGATCATCAACTCATATTGCGAGAAGTACACATCTCATCCACACATCCGCAAGTGCATCCTTCCTCGGATCAAACTTGAGATAGGAGGTATCTTCGCTTAGAGATATGTGATCACAATCACACTTCCAGTGGTAATCCTTTGACTCATTTGTGATCTTAAGGAAATGAAATCATGTGATTTCATAAAATTAAAAAATGTAGATTATGTTGCCTCGAGCCACTAGTGAAACTAGTCTCTCTTGATCACATGTGATGCGATCTTCACGATTCCGTGATCTTCTAAGGCTCAAACCCTAGACTTCAATGATAAGATTATATATTTTGTCTGAATTGATCAAACCTCTTTGAGAGGTCTTGTATTTGAATATGAGATTAGATCTCAGTCTCTAAGTCACTATACATTGAATATACATTTGCCATGTCCTTATCTCCAAGTATCTGCGGAGAGGGCGCATTGTTCTTGAAAGAGTTCAAGAATAGTTATATTATTGACAATATGTGAGAATTGAAAAATTGATAACTAAATTGGATTTATTTATCATTAATAATGTGCATATAATTCACATTTATTGGATATATCTAGAGAGGCATCTAAGATAATAGAAATTAGATTTAATTATCATAGATAAGAATAATGTGGATATCACTATCTATAATCATGGATACTATGGATTGATCCATAATATCATATAGAGAGATTTAATTATGAATATGATTCATAATTTATAAGTTAACATGAATTGGATTCACATTATACAATTAAATGTGAACCAGATTCACATTATATAATTTAAATGTGAATGTGATTTAAATTTTATATTAGATGGTTGGACATGATTCATAATCATTAGTGGCATGATTGAGATTGTCAAAAAGTAATTTGAAATTATTTTGGTGATAATTCAACAATAAAAACTGTTGTACATGTAGAAAATTTGATGGGGATTGCGATCTCAACAAATAGGAAATGAGTGGAGTGCAATCCACTCCTTTTTAGGAGTGAAAGAACATGATGGAAACACTATGTGGCCGTCCACCTATAAGGAAATGAGTCACTCCTTTTTTTCTAATCCTTTTACATATTAATTCATTTTAATTGAAATGATTTGTTGAAGAATGTCTTCAACTTTTTTTCTTTTAAAATTAATTATAATCTAGGAAATGTTGTAACAAAATCTTAACCAATTAACTTTATTAGGAGTGCATCCTAAACATCCAAATTTGCATAAAAGAAAGGCTAATCTAGCTCTTTCTCTACGCAATTAAGTTGAATAAAAAGTTGCAACAACTCTCTCTCTCTCTCTCTCTCTACACATGTGTCAACTCTTGATCGTCATCTACCTAGGGTTTTGTTGAGAGCTCCATCGCCGTCATGTTATCGGACTAGTTGCTCATGGATCTTCATCTTCTTTGGTTCCTCGTACTCATAAATGAGACAATGGATTTAAGGAGATGAAATCCGGAGGTTCCTCACTCGAACCATCGCTATGGATTGTAGGAAGCACACATTTCATCTACATCGGATATGACTTGAGTCACGAGGTCTCTTCTCTTAGAGACTCGAGGATCACGACCGCACTTCAAGAGGTAATCTTATTACTCATGTGATCTTGGTGAAACGACATGGAAATTGTTCCCATGTCATGTGGTTTCATTGATTTTTTTTATTTTTTGCCGCCTCCTATGACCAGTTTGACTAGTCGACCTAGATCATATACAATACGATCTCCACACTTCCATGATGCACGAGGTATAATCCCTTGTCTTAGAGTGGTATAAAAGCCTTGATCAAAGGTCTTGTATATGATTAAAATCATAAGGAAATGAGGTTTTGAATATCAGATGCATGTGAACTTGTTTTTTTCATAGATATGCTTTTCACATCGATTTTTACTTGTATGTAATAGAAACTATTTTTCTTATTATGAATGAATTTTTGGGATAAATGATGTTTATAATGTCTGAAATCAAAATGTTCATGCAGCGTGTTGTTTTTGCATGAAAACACGGAATTACAAATAAACGAATTTTTACTTATGTCATGAAACATTTTAGAAATATATTAATATTGATAAAAATCAAATCATAAAATCTCTCAAATTTATTTCATGTCATTTCGACTACATATACCTAGATATGTGATATTTAGTAGAGATGGGTTAGAAGATGATTATATCATCTTGATGATATGTATTTATAGTATTTATCATTTAATATTAATAATGGAAATTATGAATTTTCCATTATTAAATGATGATTCATATATTTAGATAAATATTTGACAACTATCAACTTATATTGAATGATTGCCTCATGACAAACCCTAGCTTGAAACTACAATAGTTGTAGTTCAACTTTTATATGCAAAACCAATTTGCTTGCTTGATATGACTAGAAATTTAGGAAAATTTAAAAAAATAAGATACCTAAATCTTTGAATGATTATTATATAGTATCATACGATCAAAAGATCAATAAAACCCCTTAGTACAATTTGTACCAACTATGTTGTCTTGAATTGGAATGCTAATGGTGTATAGGCCTGGATATGCTAATGGGTTAACTAATTGACACTCTACGTCAGATTTGCAGTGGAATAACTCTTTGTTAGCATAATCTGTATGACCTTGTTGGATCCGTTTCATAGGAAGGGTAAGATGATAAGTCTTTGCGTTCTTTAACAACTCAATTCGAATAATAAAAATGTAATAAGTGGGAATGTATGCTATATAGTAATATCAAACAAATGATCTATTTATCAGTTGCATGGGATTGATAATTAATTTAGTATGATTAAATTAATTTAATCTAATTGAAATAAATAATCTATAGGACTGAAATTCCCTGGAAGGATTATTCATGAGCATTTGATTCAAGATGATTAGTCAAATTTTGAATAGAATATGTAAGATCATAAGATAACAACCATGGTCTCCTATCAAGACAAAGGGTTCTTTCACCATGGATTGTACTACGGAGACGTCTATGAGAAGTCATAGTGATGAATCTCCATTTCATCACCTTTATTCTATCATTTTGGCCTTAAAAACCCTACATAATGCATGTAAATAACATTAATTTGTACAAATTAATATCCATTCTTTATTCCATTTATTTTAATGCCAAAATTATATAACAAATAAAAAAAGAAAAAGAATAAAATACCAAAGGTATTTTATGACCTTAAACCCTGAGACCTAGGCATCTCAATTACTGGATCAACAAGGAATACAATAGGGGGGAGATAAAGGCCAATAATACATCAAAAATTCTATTCTTTTATGCATCATTAATTCATTTTTGGGACTTATTTTTTTCTGTACCTCAAATAAAGAAAATCTGTACTCGAATGTTGTAGATAATAATATACAGAAAAATACAAAATTTATTTCATACAAAAATAATACATAATGTACATTTTATACTCTAAATAAAAAGCCCAAATCCCAAATTTCCAGACCCATATCTCCTCAATAAAAACTCGAATTGTATTGAAATCATCTATAATTGTATATAACTTTTAATAAGCTATTTAATGAAGTGGTTTCATAATTTTTGGAGTTAAGATGTGAAAGTTATGTTTTAGACCCCTATTATACAATATACTTGAATAAAATATTCATTTTATTTATTCTTTATTTTTTATAATTTTATAATTATATTATTATATAAATATTATTTTTAACACTTGTACATATTAAATATAATAAAACTGTAAACAATATACCCTAAATAAAATAAGAGCAAAACACACATAGATGAATATACAATACATATACATATATAATAATTATACCTATTTATTTAAGTGTAAACATTACAGAAAAATAAAATAAAAATATATTTATGTATATAAAAATAAGTTATAATTATATCAAATAATAAAATAAAAATTACAAAATAAAAATAAAATAATCAAAACATAGGTAAATATACCTATAAATAGAACCCTGAAAATTAACTTGTAATAAATAAGTTCAAAAAAATAAATAAAAATCATAATAAAACACTTTAGAAAATATTAAACATTTTATATTTTATTACTTAAAATTAATAAAATCATTTATTTTTGTTTTCTAATTTCTAAATAATTCTGATTCGTTTTTTTTTCTAATTAGTCCATGTGGACCAATTAGGGGGAGATAAAAGTTGACTTCGGTTAACTTTTCTCCCCATGCTATTACTCTGTCAGAACCTCATTTGATCTCATCTTTGTCGATTTTTGTAGCTCATGCCTCACGTTTGTAGCTCTATCTTCCACCTATCACACCGGGATGATTCTTCAAGCTTTGAGTCACTGTATCAATCTCATTCCCTCGTTCTTTGGAGCATCTCTGTTGCCCTTACAAAATCGCACACTCAATCTTCTTCCCATTTTGAATCCTTTTGGGCCCAGATTTGACTCCCTCTCTGGTTCTCTGGATCGAAGTTGGTGACAGGGACTTCTCCAACGGCTTGTAGCAGCGTCAGGCGAGGTTCGAAGGACATTCCACCATCTCCGGCCACCACTAGTCGTGAGGTCCATATCTCGTCGGTTTCGACCGACTTCAGGTACCTTTTCTTACTTTCTAGCTTAGTTTTAATTTCTAGATTTTTTCTTGCATTTGATTTCTATTTTTATAGCATGAACTAGTATAATTAATCAGCTTCGAAGTTCCTCGGATCTTGATCTTCGGCAAACTTCCCACCATCAACAACCCTGTTTGTCGACTCACCAGCCACCCCACTTCGTTTCTCCTCACATTCTCTTCATTCCATGCCATTGCATACACCCAGATTCCTCACGTATCTGGAGATCAGAGGTCCTCCTTCGCCATCACCTGAGACCTCTCCGCCGCATCGCATTCCTCTCCATTTCACCACGAAAGCACCTCTGGCCCTGTCATTTTTCCTTGCTTATGCTAACCCTGCAGGTGCCAGAGAGTGATAGCCTTGATTGCGGCATTTTTGGATCGTTAGAACAACTCTAGGTAGCTCAAGCTCCAGGGGTTCCATCAACAATCACCTAAACATTTTGGAGATACCATGACCATCTCCAGAGCAGCAGGATCTGAGTCTATTGGAGGTGCGCTTGGAGGATGGAGACATGTGCTGGACCTGATCGAAAGTCGCCCAAGGCAAGTTCTTCATCAATTCATCCTCCGCCTTCGAGGACCATTCGATCAATCCAGTTCTTCCCAAGGAGCACTTGTCGTTGGATGTTGTTCATCACGGCTCTCCAATCAGCCGCTGGGATCTACTCCCAGCCATTCAGCCTCGAAGCATCATTGTGAAGCTCGGGGGCGACACATTAATAAGTGACACAATCTAGCCATCCGATTGCCCGCTCTTTGTGTTGGGTATTTTGCATATTTTTCACCCAGTTGTTTTTGTATTTAATATTTGATACTCAAACATTCATATGCCTTTATTATATTTTTGTAATATTTGCAAAAAGCCCTTACACTTTTATATTTGCAACCAAGTCCATGCCAGCTCACCTCATCTGCAGTCCCATGTGAGGTGGGCATTTTGTACTAGAGTCCCTGGAACTTTTTATATTTCAATTTAGTCCATTAAATATTTATTGTAGTGTTATATTTTCGTGAAATTGTAGAAAGGCCCGTAATCTTTATTTTAATTACTGTATGCCACAGTCAATTCATTGATTTCTTTTTTACATTTCTTTCATTTATTAAACATAGTGTCCGTGCTCCAAAAATTACCAAAAATAGGATTAAGCTCCTATTGCTATATATTTTCATGCCATATTTTTAGATTTGCAATTTAGGACTTTAATATTTATAACATTCAAAAAGAGCACAAATATTTCTTGTTTAGCTTTTAAAATACACTCAAAAAATATTTTTTTTGAAAATTTTCCAAAAAACATATTTGTTTATTTAACTCTTTTGAACCTTCATACAAAATATAGAAAACAAAATTCTTAAAAATTAAAAAGCTCCAAAATCCATTACAAAAATATAAAACTTTTAAAAACTCCAAAAATATCATAATCTATTTGAAATTTTTTTATAATATTATTTATATAATAATTTTAATTTGGAATTTTTTTGGATATTATTTGCTATTTTTAATTTCCATTTCAATTCTGCCTATTTATTTAATCCCTGATTTAGTATATTTTTAACTTTACAAATCCATAAAAATGAGAAAAAATACTTAAAAATAAAAAAATAGTAAAAAAATTAAAACAAAAATTATTTAATTTTGTAATTTTATTTATTGATAATTGTATTTATAGCTATATTTGTCCATATTGTACATATAATCTTATATATTCTGTCTTATATATTTTAAAAAAGTAAAAGAAATTAAAAATCATAAAATACAAAAATAAAATAAAAATATATAAAATTAAAAAATTAAAAATTAAAAATTTAAAAAATTAAAAAATATAAAAATAAAAGTAAAAAACCTCACAAAAAACACATAGACAACAAGAAGCACACAATTTTGCGCATTCATTCGCCTCCTTTCTCCCGCTGTTCTCTGCGTTCGACACCACATGCTTGCACTATATGCTTCATTGTAGAGTTATAATAAATTTTAATTCCACAAATTTTGCTCTTCATTACTTAGTTCTTATTGTAGATTAATTGTTGACTGAATCATGGTTTCAAGTGAGGTTGCTTCGACGACTATGTTCCCATCTTGTGTGGAGCACAAGAGTTCCACAAAATATCGTTCATCACATAGCTCTGACGTACAAGCGCACATGGATCGGGCTTTCTTTCTCAAAAGAGGCATGCCATATGTGATGTGACCCCAATATTGTTCGTCATATAATATGTATGTATACCTATATATACAAACCTTTGATTTTTAATTAATAAATACATATAATTTAACATTTTAGTATTTACAATATTTTACAAGGATTTTGATGATATTTTATCTGATTTTTAAGAGTTAATTTATTAGGTTAATTAAATAGGTATAAGTACAGTATATACATGGTGACACATATACAATATATACATGATTTTATTTTTTTGATTTTTTATTTTGTGATTTTTATTTTTATTTTGAATAAGTTAAATATGATATCTACAATTAGCTAAAAATAAAATATTTACAGATATGTACATAATAATTAATTAATTAAATAATATACATAGTATATAGGTATAATATACAATAATACCCCAATTAGCCACATTTCACGCCTTAACTTAGAAGTTTATGAAATCACCTATATTTTAAAGATAATTTAATTTGGAGTACAATAAAAGTGAATTCGATGAATTTAGAGTTCGAGTGGAGCATATATTAATTTTTGCAAGTTTGTATTTGTGGCTTTTAGAGAGTGTTTTTATTTACGTAGTATATACAAGTTTTTACTAAATTTATTTTTATTAGCTACAAAAGAATTTTATGCACAATTTTCAAGAAGAAATAATTGTTATTTACAAAATATTTGGTAATGAATAAATTAAAGAGTTTGTAATATACACTATAATGCGCATGTGATGTACAATAGATATTAAGTTAATTTTATGGATTTTTAGACATTATCTCCCCTTTTTTCTTCCTTTTTGATCAGGCCAAGTCTTAACCTTCTCTCAATGTCTGATTCACCATATATTTATTGCATATATACAGTCCTTTATTTTTTATTGTTCATACATTTTTTATTTATTTTAGGTTAAAATAGTGATAAATATACATTATTTACATAATAGTTAGTGTTAGTAAAAGAATGAAATTAGTGATATCTACAAGTATTTTATAAGGGAATTTAAGCTATAATATATGAATAAAGATGATGAAATGCACATTCATCATCCCACTATGCTTTACCTTTGCCAGTCCTTTAGAAAAAATTTATTTGAAAGAGTAAGTGAATAAAAGTAAAAGAAAAGGAATAAAGGGAAAACAAAGAACTTAGAACAATATTGAGTATTAAACTTATTTTCATAAAATTGTAATATGGAGCTTGGTCAGACCTTTGGATTATTAGTGTAATGGAACCTTATTGGGAAATGAATTTAAAACCTATCATCCCTCAAGTTCCATGGGACTTTTGTTCCAGTCACCTCAACAGTCAGGTCAGAACTAGTCCACATACACAAATTCTTATGACTATCAATCTTTACTTGTATGCTGTAAGTGAAATATAGCTCCCCGCCTCAAAAGTGATAAAGAAATGCCTACCTCAACAAAGTATCTTTAGTCTTCTGATCTAGCAACTCTTTCCTTGAGGAGCAGAGATATTTCCTTATAAGTTCAGGTGCAATCATCTCAAGAAGAGGAGATAGAAAAAAGAATGGATGATAGCTACCTATCCTTGGATGCATGAACATTGTAGTCAAGTCATCCAGTTGCAAGCTGACAATAATTTGACTTTGAAGCTCATCCTTGCTTATTGTCTATACACTCCGATAGGCATTTTATTTTCAATCATGCCTGTCCACTTTTTTGGAGTTTTTGATTTTGTATTTTTTTTAATATATATACAAGGTGCAACATGTACATAAGGAGTTTTTCTTCTTGAACCAATAGACTATCCATCTTTTGAAGCATTATTGCAACCCCGCAACATCCTGTCTTTAAACATCAATGCTATTAGACTAGGTTGAGATGCACTACCCTCTTTTGATGAAGGTGGATGTTTCTACTAGTTGTTACACACCCGTGTGATACCCCAAACTAAAGGATTATGCCCCTCAACACCTCATCCATGAAGAGCTACATGTAGAGTTGCTTGTCCAAGTTAAGCCACGATTTAGAAGAATTATACGTGTATTGTTAAATATTCTACACAGGCTAATCAATGTGACATGTGAACATAGTCTTGTGGACTCAATGAGTTAAGTCACTAGGACCTTAAAAGTCTCAACTCCAGTTCTTATATGATTCCTCTAAAATTAAGTGGATTAAGGTCATAACCAAGCTCCATCCTTCAATTTTATTATAGACTAGTTTAAATATCAATACTATTTTGAAAAATGCACATGCAAATGCAAGAAATATATACCAAACTTTTTTTGTAAAAGGAAAATCTTTTTGAAAGAGTTTTCAAAGGTTTTTTTATGCAATTTTTATGGATTTTAAGCAATATTTTTATTTTTTTGTGGTTTTTAAAGAAAGAAAAAAGGGTTAATAAACTAAATATATACAAGTATATACAAGTATTATAAAAATTTTGTATAAGTTTTTACAAGAGGATTTTATATACCAGTTTTAGATATAAATTTTGTATATATAAATAACGAATCTTATTTATAGAAGGATAGATGATTAAGGATTTTATACACACATGGATTTTATGAATATATATATATATATACATTCCATAGTATAATAGCCATATTATTAATAAAGGTCCGAGTTATGGCTAAAGTATATACAATATATACGACTTCCCCTATACTTAGCTCAAACTATGTGCTCATAGTGATCAAAGAGCTACAAAGGAAGACATAACTCGTGCTACGTATAGAAAAGTGAAAAGAATACTATACAACAATGATTCCAAGAATAGACGAAGAAGATAGAAGTCGGTGATCCCCCCTATACTTAAGATCAAATAATCCTAAGTATAGAAGACTGTACAAACGGGGAAAATCGAGGGAGAGAATGAACAAACTCAATGACTCGACTTGTCCTCCCCTATACTTATGGTGAAAAATCCCTAAATATAAAAAAGATATCAACAGAGATCTAAAGAAAGAAAAGAGAATAAAAACACCAAAAAGACGGTATGAACAACATTGCCCCCCCTATACTTAGGGTAATGGATCCCTAAGTATAAGCAACAACAAGAGTGATTAAATAGGAAGAATATGAACAACTTAAATCATTCACCTTCCCTATACCTAGGATAGAGGTATATCCTAAGTGTAGCAAACACACAAAAAAAAGAAGTGAACGATAAAAACAGTAGAAGGTGTAATGAAACGAAAGGATATATATCATGTATCAGATGCATAAGATTTCAGAAAATCACCATCCGGTACCACATATATAGAATCAATTATAGACATGAATGTATCATGATCTAAATATGGCTTCAGCAATTGTCCGTTTACAACAAATGGTCGTGCGTCAGATGGCAACCCAGATATGGCAATACTATCATTGTCACATACAACTCTCACAATGAACGGTCCTGATCATTTGTATTTCAATTTTCTTCAAAATAACTTCAATTTGGCATCAAACAAGCGTACTTTCTGATCATGAGATAAGGTCTTTCTTCTAATGTGTCTATCATGTCAACGTTTGACTTTTCTCCTTATACATGAGTGAGTTGTTGTATGCAAAATCTCAGAATTCCATCAATATATTCAAATGCAATTTCCTACTTTTTCCTGCTTTCTCATAATCAAGATTGCATACGAGGAGTAACCATAATGATTTGTAAATTAATTCTGCTGGCAGGTAATAAGGCTTTCCATACACCAATCTGTAGGGAGACATACCCAATGGTGACTTGTATGTCATCCGATTTCCATATAACTGAGTCAAGCAACTAGGACCATTTCTTCCTATATGGACATATAAGTTTTTGCAATATAGTCTTGATACCCCTATTTGAAATCTCAATCAAGCCATTAGTCTATGGGGGGTAAGGAGACACAACCCTGTGATCAATGCTAGGGATGTCAACGGGTCGGGTTTGGGGCGTGTATTACTATTCCCAAACCCATACCCATTTATAATATCAGTATCCATACCCATCCGTTTATTAAATGGGTAATTTCTACGGGTACCTGTATACTCGTCGGATGCCCATGTACTCAATGGGTACCCATATCTTCGATATGGTAAATCTTAAGTTGTTTATAAATGTATACAAGATTTTCACATATAGACGAAATAGAGTGAGATCTTGTAATATGGTGCTTCATAAAAATGTACAATATGTGCAATATATAGAAAATATTAAATATTTATATATGTTAAGTGTTTAATTCTTTTGTATTGATATTTTTTATTTATTAATGATACAAAAAGTTAGTTGAATATGAATAAATGGATGGAGAGGGGAAAATTGAGTTGGATATTTATACAAGTAAATCAATACATATTAGATATGAAATGGATTTGGGTATAGTTTGATTAAAATGCAACATACACATCTATCTTTATATATATTTTTTATTCAGGTTCGGGGCGGGTTCGGGTTCGGGTACCCACAAGGCAATCCCAAACCCATACCCATACCCACATGGGTAGTCAATTCAAAACCCAAACCCGTCCAAAAGTAAATGGGGCAGGTTTCGGATCCTTAAATGGGACGGGTTCGGGTCGGGTACCCAATGGGTAGACCCAGATTGACATCCCTTATCAATGTTGTACTCCTTCACAAGCTTCTTGACTTCTCTAATAATGAAATGGCTTCCCCGTATAAATTATTATCTTGTGGATTTAAAACCATGCAATAATATGGTCCTTGAGAAAGGAACACACTCTACGACTATCAGTGTCTCGGGTAGGTATAGCCTCTACCCATCGACTAACATAATCCACGATAAGTAGGATGTACTGATATCCCTAGCTGATAGGAAATGGGCCCATGAAGTCTATGTGCCAAGCATAAAAAACATCAGACATCTCTATATATTTGATGTGCATAGTATCTTTGGAACCAACCATTCATCCTATTTTCTGACAGTCAATACGACCTTAAACATACTCTGTAGCATCTTTAAATAATGTTGGCCACCATAGGACACTCTATAAAATCTTTGTTGTCGTGAGCTTCCCCGAATGATATCCACCAAACTCTAGTTTGTGGCAATGCTCAAGTACACATGTGTGTTCCTCCTAAGGAATACACTTTCTGCAGATACAATATGCAGCTTCACCAAATAGGTACATATCCTCCCATTGGTAATAATGTATCTCTGACAGGAATTTGTTTACCTTGTGCTTTGACCAATATTGTGGAACTTTCTTGGAGACAAGATAGTTCACAATATCAGCATACCATGGGAGTGAGCGCACAGAAAAAATGATCTCATCTGGAAAGGTTTCAGAAATAGGAACCTTGCTCTTCTCATAGGTCTCTACATTTGTAATACAAGAAAGCTGATCTGCTACAAAATTTTCCACTACAAGTTTATCTCGAATCTCTAAATGAAATTCTTGGATAAGTAGGTCAATCTGATAAGGCGTGATTTGGCATCCTTCTTTTCTTGTAATACCGTATGACAGTGTGACCCGTATACGCAATAACATGAGAGCCAAGGAGATAAGATTTGAACTTCTCTAATCCAAATACAACTGCTAACATCTCCTTCTCTGTAACTGTGTAATTATGTTGTGCTTCATCCATAGTCTTGCTAGCATAGTGTATAACAAATGGTATCCCATCTATTCTCTGCCCTAAAACCGTTTCAACTACAAAATTTGACGTGTCAGTCATGATCTTAAAGGGAAAAGACCAATCAGGAGGGTATAGGACATGAGCACTAGTAAGCTTTTCTTTCATATGATGGAATGCAAGGAGGATTTTCTCATCAACAACAAACTCACTCTTCTTACATAGAACCACAGTCAAAGATCTAACGATCTTGTTGAAGTCCTTAATGAATCTCCTATCGAATCCAATGTGTCCCAGAAATTACCTCAACTGCTTCAAATTCTGCGGTGGCTCTAGCTTGGATATCACATCGATCTTAGCCAGGTCAACCACCGTACCATATTTGGAGATGACATGGCCCGATACAATCCCATTAGTCACTATAAAGTGACTCTTCTCCCATGAGAGAACTAGGTTTACCTCACAACAACGTTGAAGGACTCGGTCTAAATGAGCAAGACATGCATCAAAACTATCCCTGTAGACAGAAAAATCATCTATAAAGACCTCTAAAAAATTACCCACCATGTCGGAAAAAACAACCAATATACACCTTTGGAATGTAGCGTGGGTGTTACACAGGTCAAAGGGCATCAGTCTAAAGGCGTATGTGCCAAACAGACAAGTAAAAGTAGTTTTCTCCTGATCCTCGTGGATGATAACAACCTGATTATACCCCGAGTACCCATACAAGAAATAAAAGAATTCTTTCCCTGCCGAACTCTCAACAATCAGATCAATAAAGGGTAGTGGAAAGTGATCCTTCTTAGTAGTTGAGTTCAAGCATCGATAATCTACACAAGCACGCTATGATAGGTGCTTAGGTGATGAGCCTCGGAATCTACCCTTTTTAATGTGCTGAATTGATGTTTTCGTTGTAGTCGGATAAATCCGGGTTGATAAAAAATAACCGCACAAATTGAATAATCGTCCAATGAATTAATATGCGGTTTTATTTTTGTTTAGCCTGGGCAAGCCCCACGGTCAACTCAAGGAAGCAAAGGAACAACTCGGGATCAGATTAGATGAATTAGATCGTCGTTTTCCAAGTGGGTATTTTTAAATTTTTTTATGCCATAAAATGCCAAATGCAATGATGTGAATGAACTAGGTTATTTAGAAAATCAACAACTTAGCCAAATTTAATTTTAATGTGAAATTAATCCAAATTGACCAAATTGTATTTTTCCTATAAACCTAATCCAATGATTAATGCAAAATGTAATTTTTTGGAATTTTTGGATTAAAAATGCACATATGAAAAATGCAAACTTTTTTGGATTTTTTATGCATTTTTTGAGCAAAAGATGTGCAAAAATTATGAAACTTTTACTGGAAGTTAAACATGATGAAATGAAGCTACATTAATTTTTTTATAATTTTCTGACACTTTATGTTTTTTTATAAATTTTTTACTGAAAACAGAGTGACTGTGAGTATTTAATTCTTAATTAATCCACGAAATCAAATTATCCAGAGAGTTATTTATCTCAAATAGATATTTTAACAAGGAATCCAGGAGACTTGAAATTTCTCAAAAATATTATTCATGGAATTAATTAAAAATCAATTACAGAAATCACTCTATAACTTATTTTATGCACAACACAACTCCTAATTGGACGAAATTTGAATTGTAATTAAAGCACACTAAAATACATCATTCTCAAACTTTTCACAATTTTTGGGGCAATAAATGACTATGTGTGAATTTCAGAGCATAATTGGGCAAAATATCACTGATTTTCAATCTATGATTTTTAGTAAATAATGTAATGCTCACAAAAATACAAATAAATAGCCACGAGATACATAATTAGTTGCTCTACAAAATACTATTTTTCATAAAGATAAATGATGCAAGATAACTGTCCAAATAAATGCTCAAACTCAGGGTTGTCAATGAAAAACATAATTGAAACAAAAGACACACAATTGTGCACAAGGGCACTTATGCAAATAAGGAAACATGTAGGAGTGAACTTTCAATTTTCACAAGATATAAATAATAAAGTTGACCTTTGTTCCCTAGGGCACGAGAGCTTGGAGGCTAAGGCGACAAGGGACGCAAGGGGATGGGCGCACGGGGGCCGAAGGCGACTGGGCGGCGGAGATGGCGGCGGAGCTTGGCCAAGAGTGAGGTGCGCGGTTGCGCGGGCGAACTGCAGGCGGAGATAGAGGGCGCTGACGCGTGGCTGGGAGGTTGGAGCACTCGCGGGCGGCCGTGCGCATGCGCTGCACGCGGGAATCGCGGAGGTGGAGGCGTTGGGTCGGCTGCGGGGGGGGGGGGTGCGTCGAGGGGCGAGGGGCACAGTGCTAGGCCGGTGATGGTGCAGCTTTAAGGCGGCACGCGGCGCGTGCTACGGCCTGGCGGAAGACGCAGTGACGCGCGAGGGCTCGCACAGAGGGCGGAGGCACGACGTCGAGGGCGTGTGTCCAGGCCGCGTGCACGACAGGAGCATGCGGCAGGTCGCGATGCCGCAGGTGGCTGTGGCAGGAGCGGGGGGTCTAGTGCGGAGGTCGGCGGTCGTGCTAAGCGGCGGCCAGGACGGCGTGGGCTGGAGCAGCGGAGGCACGCGGCTGCAGCGGCTGGGGCGGAGGAGACGGCGCCGCCTCTGGAAGGCGGTCGTGGCCTGGCGGCCGTCACGATGAACGACAGCGGTGAACAGCGGCGTCTGGGATGGCTGTCGAAGGCTGCTCCTACCTTTTTTATTTTTTATTGATTTTTTGTAATTTTTTTGTGATTTTCTTTGTAAACAGGAAATACAATGTGAAAATAAAATGCAAAAGTGGTGATGATGATTGTGATGGTTTTGTGTGATATGATGTGAAGCAACAAGAAAAAAATTTGTTAGATAAAAATAAAATGACAAGGGAAATGAGGGGATACTTACCTGAGATTTTGCCAGGTGGAGCTGCGATGTGCGGCTCTCATCATCGTGGTGGCCTCGATCCAACTCAGCAAAAAAATCGGAGAAGCTATGCAGCTTGGATGCAGCTGCGACGAGGTCGATCTCTCTACCTCGGATCTTCCCAAATACGAAGGAAACCGTCGTCGCGTCAAAGACTTACTCGGTCGCTGTCACCGTCGAGCAGGCTGAGCTGGTGGTTACCTTTCTCTCTCGATTATGACGGATGATGAACAATAGAGGAGGGGATGAGAATATAAAGAAGAGGAGGCAGTTAGAAAAGAGATGGAGAAAGTGTAGAAAATGGGGAGTTATTGGCTTGGAGTGGAAGGCAAGTAAGGGGAGAAGAGGTAAAAAAGGGATACAATATATAATTAATAAAATAATATAGTAGGCTACTAAAAATAATTAAAATAGTAATAGTAAAATAATAATAATAAATCCGAAAATAATAAAATAAATCCGAAAATAATAAAAAATGGGGTGACATGTGGCGACTCCAGGAGCTGCCACATGTCGCTCCTAGAAAATTCAAAAATTAAATACAAAGAAAAATCAAAAGAAATAATAAAAGGGTAAATCAAAAAGTGGTCAACACGAAAGTTGCTCGTTTGGAAAAGATCTACAACTTTTGTGAAGGGTCGAAAATCAAATGAAATCATCTGTACAAAATGTATTTTTTGGGTGGTACCTTATAAATATAAAATGCCACATTTTTTCGTTACAATTTTTTGTCATTTTTTAATAAGAGAAAATAAAAAATAGATAAAATATGAGAAGAATATTTACAATTTAATCTATTTTTTGGATTTTTAATAATTAAGAAAATGCAAGGGCATTTTGGTCAATATGTACAATATACAAAAGGGGGCCCAAAACCCAAGTTTTGCATACGAGCTCCGATTTTAATGAAATTGGTCTTGTTTTGAAGGTCTCTGAATGTATATTACTTTTAAAGTGGGTAGACCTAAATCAGACACTATATGAGGAGATATGTGCATTTTAAGGCTCATCGTTTCAAACTTGGATTGGGATTTTATTTGTCAATTTTACAAGTTAATAATTTTTTGATATTTTTCTTTAATTAGTGTTAGTAATATATACACTATGGAGTTGATTTTATTGGATTTGGAGTTAGTATAAAATATATACAAATAGGTGGAATATGGTGAATATACATGTTATTTTAACAAGTAAATTGGGCTTCTTATTTTTTGCAAATATAAATGCTAAAATGCAGATAATATCAATGTACGCATTAATGCTAATTATGCAATATAAGTGAAAATATGCAGCTAATTAATAAGGAACAAAACACTTTTTCAACTTTTAGAGTGATGAATCACATATTCATCAGCCCCCTATACCACCTTGCTCGTCCCCGAGCAACTAAAATGAAATGCAAAAGTGAAATGAGATTGGGTTCCATACCAAGATCATGAACAAAGTTGAAAATGGAGCTTGACTCAACCTTTGGATTAATTGTGTGGCGGAACCTTATTGAGATCTGAACTTAAGACCTAACAGACTTCAAGTTCCACAAGTCTTCTATTCAAGACGCCTCAACAGTCAGGTCAGAACAAATCCTCAAACGCATATTCCTGATGACTATGATTCTTACTTGTACTGTGTAAGTGATAAATAGCTCTCCACATCAGAAATGGCTTAGAACCAACCTCCTCTAATAAGGTAACTCTAATTACCCGGTCCAATAACTCTTTCCTCGAGGAGCGGGGTATTCCCTTCTAAGTTCAAGTGCGACCAGCTCAAGAGGAGGGGGTGGAGAAAAGAATGGACGGTGGCCAGTGTAGCTACCTATCCCGGGATGCTTGACCAGTGTAGCCAAGTCATCCAGCTGCAGACTTCTTGCTAATATACATACTTCGACAGGTATTTTATTTTCTATCTGGCCTATCTACTTTTTTTTGGAGTTCTTGCATTTTTTTCCTTTTTTTTGTTTTGGAACTATATACAAGGTGCAACATGTACATCAGGAGTTTTTCCTCTTGATCCAGTAGACTATCCCTCTTTTGAAGCATTATTGCAACCCACAGCATCCCGTCCTCAGACGTCAACAACACCAGACTAGGTTGAGATGCACTACCCTCCCTAGAGGAGGATGGATGTTTCCACCCGTGTGCTACTCCAAGATAAAGGATTCTACCTCCTCACCACCTCATCAATGAAGAGCTACGTGCATGGTGCTTGTCCAAGTTAGGTCACTGTCTAAAAGAATCATGCATGTGCACGAGATATTCAACTTAGACTAATTAAGATGACATGTGAACATAGACTTGCGGACTCAAAGAATTAAGTCTCTTGACCTGAGAAATCTTAACTCCATCTCCTATAAGGTTCCTTTGAAATTAGGTGGATTAAGGTCAAATCAAGTCCATCCTCATCATCTATTCATAACTTGGTTTGGAACCCACTAGCTTCCACTTTGCATATGCAAGATATGCAGATGAGGTGCAAATGACATGCTATGAATGAAATGCAAGATTATATATATTTTTAAAGGGATATTTACACCCATAACCCTGAGTAGTTCCATAATTACCCCAGGTACCCACGATAGTTACGAATTACATGAAAAACCCCGAATATTACTCCGTCTCACATACATAACCTTCTGTTAGTTTCAGCCGTTAATCCTAACCAAACCATTGAGTTAATCTAACCTAACATCAATCCAATGGTTAAAAATAAATCAAAAGTAAAAGTAAAAAGAATTCCCCTCTTCTAACATCTCTCCTCCAACCGCCCACCGCATCGCCTTCCTCATCCAGCAACTCCGACTCCCCACCGACCAGCTCTTCCTCGGCAAGCGACTCAGCAACTCCAGGCGGAGGGAAGGGGGGACTTGCAGGCGGTGCAGGCTCTGCGGATCCAGGCGGGTGGTCAGGGGGAAGGCGAGGTATCAGGCGGTGGTCGGGGGGCTTTGGCCGAGAGAGGTACACGAGCGCGGAAGCTGGAGCTTCCAAGCTGTTGTTCGGGGGAGGGGGTGGCTTTTGCCGAGCGGTGCAGGCTCTGCGGAAGCTGGAGGCTCTAGGCGGGTGGGCTTTGGCCGAGTTGTGGCGGGGGGGGGGGGGGGAGTAGGGGGCGGGCTACCAGGCGGAGGTCGGGGAGGGGTTAGGGTCTACGAGTCGAGCAGGCATAGACGGGACGGGGGGTGGCGGAGGCGCGAGCGGGGCTGGCTTTCAGGCAACGCGAGCGGGGCTGGCTTTCAGGCAACGCGAACGGAGGGGAGGGGGTTCCGACCTGAGCCGGGCTTGCGGGCGGGGAGGAGGGAGGGGGCGACTGGCGGGGGGAGGCGGACGGGGAAGCTGGGGAGGGATGCGGGGGGTGGGTGCAAGACCTTGAGCTTGCGGCGGCGGGGCGGTGACCTGGGCTTGCAGGCGTAAGCGCGAGCAGGAGGGGAGGGGGCTCAACCTGAGCCGAGCTTGCATGCGGGGAGGAGGAAGGGGGCGGCCGGCGGGGGGAGGTGGACCGGCCATCGTACAGGTGGAGGTGGGTCGGCCGGCAGGGGTGGTTGTTGGGAGGAAAAAGGGGGTGGGAGGAGGAAGGGGATAGTGGTGTTATTTGTAAATAAGTGAAAGTTAAGGGGTATAGAATATAAAATACATGACGGATACCGTCATAGTTAACGGAAAATTGAATGGAGATTAACATAGGGTTATGGGTGTAAGAGTTAAGCATTACTCAAGGCCTTGTATGTAATTCGTGATTATAGAGGGCATCCGGGGTAATTACAAAGTTACTCAAGGTTATGGGTGTAGATATCCCTTTTTTAAATGCAAGGATGCAAGAATAAATAAAAAGCCTTTATTTTCGACATTTTCATTTTATTTTCTATTATACAACATTTTTTACAACAATTTTAGTTTGTACAACTTGTACATAATATACATAGTATATATGAATTTTTTTGTATACATCCTATTTTACAACAAATTTACAAAAGTATGTTTTACAAGAATTTTACAACTTTTTATACAAGTATTATACATATAGTACAAAATTATACACGTAAATTTTTTTTTCAGTTTTTACCCACCCCGTACTTATTGCATAATATATACAAAACACACGAAAATACACGAAAGTACGAGCTATGGGTAAAGTATATATGTAATATATACACACACCCCTATACTTAGCGCGTGCTATGTCCTCGGAGCACGAAGCGATGAAAAAGACATAGCTCGTGCTAAGCGTAGGAGAGCTAAAATAACAAAAAGTATAGAAGTCGCTCCGCCCCCTATACTTAGGCTCTGGAAGCCTAAGTGTAGAAGAAGATCAAAAATGGGGCGGACGAGGGAAAGAGGGGAAATGGATGAGTATATACATGGCGGGCCTCGGTCCCCTCCTATACTTAGGCTCTGGTCAGCCTAAGTATAGGTCAGAAGTGAGTACGAGAACCGATGTGATCTGGAGAATGTACATTGAATGGACGCGGGTCACTCTCCCCCCATACTTAGGATCTGGTTATCCTAAATATAGTCATAAAATGGAACGATATGGAGCTGGGGCGAGTGATTCAAATCACTGGGAAGGGAGGGAGAGAAAATATATACAAGAAAGAGTGAGAATATACAAGGTTTAAAAAGGTTTATGACGAACCTTCTTGTGGATGCGAGGAGGTGGATAATATACATATGTGTCGCTGTCGGAATCGTCCTCAGATGAATAATAGTGAGGTGAGGGATCGTCCAACGAGGATCGACACACGGTTGCTTGCTCAAATAAGGCTTGAGAACAGCCGAACTGAGCTCACTCATAAATCACCTTATCCGGACCAGATGAGGACTCCTCAGAAAATTCCTTCTCTGGTGTGTTGAAGGAAACTTTCTTAGTCTGTTTTCTAGAACCTGAATCATTGAGAGGGAGATGAGAGCGATGCGCCTTGAGAGGTTCAGGAGAACACCTCGAGGAATCAATTCTCGACTTCCTCTTAATAAATAGCTGACTAGAAGAGGGAGCAACCATGTTTTTATGTGGAGTCAATTTATTTTTGATTGTTTCTTTTGAAGGTCCGGGATGTGGTGTGGTGCTGATCATGGGTTCCTCATCAGACGAGTCACCATATAGATTGTAATATTCCTGAAGGATCAGTACATGTCTCGGGAAGGTTCTAGTGATCTCAGTTGGCTTGGCATTATTGGGCTCTTGTGTCGGATCATCAAAATGGTCAAGGCAAATCAACAAAGGTTGTGTCCGACTTAATGATAGCTTCTGGTCGTGAGTCCTCCTTAGAAGCTGTCACGGTGGTGGTGCAAGCAGTTGATGAAGTGAAGGTGTGGGGAGTCTCAAAACCAACGGTCGTCTGGATAGTTGGTCTCTCAGGTGTAGCAGAGAGGTGGGACTCATCTACCTCTCGATGGTCACGACTGTCAGCGGATGTGCGGGGCACCTTAGAGTAAAGTGTATCAAAGAATGGGTGAGGTCGGAGTGCTCCCAATGCTGAGAAATCAATCTCTCGAGTCTCGCAATCTATAGTCACCTTAGCCAAGGCTAAGAACGGCTTCCCAAGAATAATCGGAGACTGGATAAAATCTCCTCAGTGCTCGATGTCAATGATCGTGAAGTCCACCTGGAGTAGAGCACCTTGAAAAGTAATGATGACTGAAATATTTCCTCTAGACCGTTGAATGGATTGATCAGCCAGCTGAACGATCTCTCTCAACTTCCTGATAGGCCTGAGTTTGAGCTTGTCAAACACAGAGGTCGGGATGATATTTATCGGAAAGTCATCATCGATTCTTGCATGGGTAAAGATAGTGTCTTTGATTTCACATTCCACCCTAGGCAACCGCTTAACTTTACGGCTTTTGATCTTTCTCCCCATGACCAAGGAGGTGGCCATAGACACTATGTGTCTCTCAGTCCTTGTTCTCTTAGTACCCCGACCTCTTGGGTATCAA